>JAHBMJ010005199.1:0-30000 GCA_018398765.1 Chromera velia | reverse complement strand
ACCCTAAGAGGTTAACCTCAAATCTTACCTCAAATATCAAATATTTGAGGTTGAAGCTCAAATTAAATCAAATCAAATCAAATCAAATCAAATATAATCAAATCAAACATGGTCACTAGTCATACCTTCTGCTAGACCTTCTGCACAGTGCACATATAAACGCATAATTTGTGACTATAGCTGTTGGAGCATCACGCAGGTCGCATGCCGGTCAGACCGATCACTGGACGGAGGGGTCGAGCCAATGCAATGCAACGCGTAGTGCATCGCAAGACGCCCCGTGTTTCTCATTTTGGGTCTGCTTGTCTGAACACACACACAAACTCCTAGCTGGCCCTTGAGCATGCAGCATCTCAGTATGGTAGGAGAGCCTCGTGTACGTCTTCTTTCAAGCTTTCAGTTCTCTTGATTCATCCAGAGATCTTTGGAACAACCCGCTAGGCCCAGCAGGAATGACTGAGACTGCATGGTTTCAAAGCAGGTTCACTGAGTCATGCAGGTCTGTTCGTGGACGTTGCGGTCCGTCCGTCCATACCTGAAGATCCTTCCTGCAATTTAGAGATTAACGGCTTCATTTGCGTGAAAGTACCAGCAGTGCATGTCTTTTTTTCTTTCCACACGTCTCTCTTCCTCTATCGGCCCCAACATGACATCAACCAGATGCATGTGCATTTTCGTTTCACCTCACACATGCATGCACACAGTCTGCCGACTTGCTCGATCCTTATTCTGTCTGTCTTTTCTTTTTTCTTGTCTTTTTTCTTGAAACCTTACTGCTGTGTCCGGAACAGCACAAGCAAATATAGATACAAAGGCTCCGCAAAAGCAGAGCACGAACAAACGAAAAAAGGAGTCACGATGCTTAATTTAACACGAAGACAAAGCACACGGGAAATGGACACTGAAGAAGTCCATTTTCTTTTCTGTGAGTCAGCATGCGCACTTCAGTGTGCAGCATCCGGCACACAGAAAGAACTCCGGACAGACACAGAATGGGACACAGAGAAGGAGAAAGATTCCTCCCTGCCTCCTTCCCTTCTGTACCGCCATATGCATGCTTCTATTTGCTTTTCCTTATCTTTTTCTCTTGATGCTCTCCTGACTCGATCATGGGGGTACACTTTCTGACGCGTCCTCGGACCTGCTTCTTCATTCACTTCAGAGTCAATAATTCTTTTGGAATGTCACTCATGCAGGCAGGTAGTCAGTCTGTTGCCACTTTTCATTAAGTCAGACAAGCAAACGAACGAACCATCGAGGGCCTTTTTTTTCTTCACCGTGCCCTCTCTTGCTTTCGTTGTCTTTTTTCTTCATCATATAATTCTTCCGTTCTGCTGCTGAACACACACGAACGAAATGCCTTCCTAGCATGCACTTTTCTTTCTGTATTTCTCAGCACGCAGTAATATGCGCCCCCTCCGTGCAGAGCAAGCGGAAGTCCTCCACCTCCCTCGCAGTATTGCGCAGCATGCAGTCACCCCTTTCTCCTTTCCTGAGATTTGATTCTTCTCCCCATGAACGAACGGATTCGTGAAGAAAGCACCCACGCTGGGAAGGTCGGAAGGACAACCATTTGCTTGCAGACGGAGGGGCCCTCCCATGCTACGCAAACATTTGAGTCAAGTCACGTGTGCCCTTTGTTTGGGCTTGCGAGCAACGCAAACAACAAACAGACACGCTGCTCCACCACGCACGCACTCACTATCATGTACACAGAGGGATAGGGAGCTGTCAGTCCTGCGCAGGCTCTTTTTCTTGCTCTGTCTTCCGCTTTCCCTTTCTTCTTTCTCTTCCGATCCATCGCGCGCGAAAAAAGCCGGCAACAGAGCCGGCCGAATGTTTACACACACTCACAAGTAGGTACTCATGACGGCAGACTTCATGCACCTAAAGGTCGACTGATGAACGGATCATCGTCAAACAAACAAACGAAGACATGCATAAGCAGACAGAGAAGTTCGAATGAATACAGATGCCCTCGAGAAGACCTGACTCAGAAAAGCAATTCTTTTCACTTCACGGTCTTTGTTCTTTTCTTTTCTTTTCTTTTCTTCTTCACGGCCACAGCGCACACCAGAAGCGTCTGATGCCCTGAAGCCTTGCAAGGGGCAGTGACATGCTGTATCTCTCTGGGCTTTTTTTCTCTTTTTTTTTGTTACATCTCTCGTTTTCCTTGTCCGTCTCTCCCTGTGATTTGTTCTGGCCGCCCTTGTTTGATTTGTTGGCGGTCAGCTCAGCTTGGAGGGAAGCTTAACCGTAGAAGGGGCGTCTGAAGCCTCCGGCAACGACACCGCCGCGGACGCCACCGAGAGGTCCTCTGCGGTAGCCACCGGCAACGACTCCACCTCTGGCGCCGCCAAGGGGTCCACGTCTGTAGCCGCCGGCGACGAAGCCGCCGCGGGCACCATAGAGGCGGCGGCCGTAGAAGCCGCGTCTGTAGCCTCCGGCAACGAAGCCTCCCCTGCGGAAGCCGAGAGGGCCTCTTCTGTAGCCGCCAGCAACGAAGCCGCCGCGGCCGAAGCCGAAGGGTCCTCTGCGGTAGCCACCGGCAACGAAGCCTCCTCTGTAGCCGTACAGGTTGCGAGACTCTGCAGAGATGAACGAGGAATGCACAACATTCAACCATGGGAGGCAGAGTAAAGAGACGGAACGATGAAAAGCAACAGAAAGTCAAAGTTTTGGTGATAATCGGGACAGGCAGACAGGCAGAAAAAAACGCAGCGAAACAAAAAGGATGCCAAAGGCCCCCCCAGACAACGGCGGAACGAGCAGTGTTCAGGACGTAAAAGAAAGAGAAACAAAAACAGTCCCTCTCTGGAAAGAACCCGAAACGTCCAAAAGAAACGCATCGAAGGAGGAAACACGACTGCTTGAAAAATGCACCAGGAATTGTTTAGAGAGAGCAAACAAGACAAATGCATTCCTCCCTCCTTCTGCCCGACATTCAGAGGGGGATCTCCATCCTTTCAGTACTTCCCGGAAGAGTCACCGTCGCATAACAGGAGAAAGAAAACACGTCCTGTCATGTTTCGTTCTCTGATATTCCAGCCGCATTTTCCAAATGTAAAAAGCAAAACGAGAAAGTAGCCAGACCAACACGCGCGCGGGCGCGCGCGCGCACACACACACACACAGAGAGAGAGAGAGAGAGAGAGAGAGAGAGAAGTAAGACAGAGACAGAGAGAAGCTGACCAGGTGCCTCAGCGGTCTCGGTCTCAGCGAGACGGCGGCCCCAGAAGAAAGGGCGGCGCCAGCCGAAAGGGCGGCCCCAGCCAAAGCGCCTGTAGCCGAACCCACCCCAGCCGAAACGTCTGTAGCCTCCACCCCAGCCGAAGCCGCGACGGTAGCCGTACAGGTTGCGAGGTGCTGAAATTCACAGAAAGGGAAAGGAGAAAGCCATGGGGTGAGAACGTGGAGTCTTCAATCAAATTTGACCACCTCCTCCTACAGTACGACCGTTCGCTCGCCTACCTCGTCTTGCACATTTCTTGCCTTGCCCACGCGAGGAAATGAAGACGGAACAAAAAGTGGAAGAGGAATATGAAAAAACGAGTCAACATCACAACCCCCCCACACACAACACAAAGTTTCACCCGGCATCCCCTCCCCCCCCCCATTTGATTCAGACAGACAGACCTGCACCGTCCTGGACCTCCTCAGTGTCGGCGCTCTCTGCAGACACATGGGCAGACACATAAAGATCGTCAGCTCTCAGACGCTCCAAAAATAGAAAAAAAGTTCACTCGAAGAGAAATTCATTCAGCTGCCTGCTTTCCCCGCTGCTGCCATGAATCAGTCAGGAATGAAAAACACGGGACCCACCTTGCATCATGGCGTCGAACTCTTCAACGGTGAGGGCGTTTCCCTTCTCGTCAATCAGGGGCTCATAGGTCATGGAGGGGATCCAGACGGTGTCCTTCACCATCAAGGGCTGCAAAAAAAAAACAATTCAAAACGCAAAACAAGGCAGAGGGAAAGAACGGTGACTTCCTGGCGCTCGGAGGAGTGAAAATCGAAATGGAACGGAGCGATCAGGAGCACGTAGCACAGAGAGACTATCAGCATGTCAAAGCGCGTGCCAAGCGCCAAAAAGCCTTTTAAGAACATTTCAGAGACTGGAGACTGGAGACTGCAGAGAAAATTAGAAAGTACTTTCCAGGGTGTCTTACATGTTTGCCAAGCACTGTACAGGCGAGATAAAATCAAGTACTCACAGGCCTCCTTTTAAGTGGCCAAAGAATCAAGGAACTCACCTCAAGGGGAAGGCCCATGTCCATGGCCTCGAGTTCCTCCATCTCCATCTGCTCCTCCTCCTCGGGGGTCAGCTCGTACTCCTCCTCGATGGGGAGCTCAGCGGGAACCTCATCGGCGGGGGCAGCGGCGGCGGGAGCCTCAGCAGGAGCAGCAGCGGGCTCAGCTGCGACAGCGGGGGCAGCTGCCGGAGTCTCGGCAGGAGCGGCGTCCTGGGCGAAGGCCCCAAGGACAAGAAGAGAAGCAAGCGCGGTGAATTTCATTTTCTCGGTTGCCCAGATCTGCTTTCTTCGACAATGAAGTCCCACAGGAAGAGACGCAAACAAAGCTGCTTAGTCTCCAAGCCTCCGGACCAGGTATGACAGAAAGGGGAGGCTGAGTGAAGAGGGAGACTTTGATCTGGAAGGGAAGAAAAAGAACAAAAAAACAACAGCAGCGGGAAATTTTGTGAAATTAGGCTGGCCCCGCAAAGCGCTGTGTTTTGGGCTCTTCCACAAATTCCATGCCTCGACAGACCCTTTATTTCGACGTTCAGGAGGGCGCTCGCACGGAGCTGCTTTCGCACGCGGGAGACGGATTGGGCCCCGGAAAAACTGGTGAGGCGTGGCGAGCGGCCCCGGAAAGACGCGGATTTGGAGAGGGCCTTGACTTTGCGCATTTTTTTGTCAGGCCTGCGTGGTGCGCGTGCTGACACGATGCGCGCGAAAACTAAAAAATATACGTTTATGTACGAACATGTATACAGCTATATATATATATATATATATATATATAGCTAGTGTGAGTCGCTCGATCGGCAAAGTGACAGGTTTACAAGTGTTTTCACCTTCACCGCACATCTAGAACTCTTTTTTGATCGTTCTTTGTCCCTCCTTGCCTCCACGAGTGATTTCAGTCCAGTGAAGACACAAACAACAACACACACCCAACCGGCCTCCATGCAAAAGAAACTTGTCGAAACTACAAGCATGATCAGTTCCAGTGGATCAAAGTCTGGTGGCGCAAGTCTGAGAACGATATAACACTTTCTCCACGCAGTTTGCTTAACAGGGGAACGTCAGAATGCACAGGGTAAGCATTTGGATCTGCTGGTCGAAAATTTTGCATGAGAGGATGCACACGTATCGACGCTTTCTATGTATTCTGTGTCTTCCGTCCCTTGCTTTAACCTTGCAGCGCACGCCCAAGAGGGAGGGAATGAAGGGAGGGGACAAAGAAAAACAAGAGTTCAAAACAGCTCTATCCTCAGAGAGTCAAATGCAGCAGCCCTCAGCAAATGAGGGTTCTGCCAACGAGCTCGTTTGGAGTTTGAAGGAATCCCAATACCACAGAGAGGCCACCATGCGGCTGGCAGAGCTTCAACAGGCACACGAACAGATCTGTTGCCTTCGAGCCCAGCTGTGTGAAGCACAATCACAAGTGGTCAGTTCACTTCACCGAAAGGCATCGCACTCGGTTCCATGCAATTCAAAGACCTTGGAAGCCCATGTCGACCTTCTCCGTCAACACACTTATGGCCCATCCTTTTTCGCGGATCTTATGACGACTAATGACAGCATTATGAGGTACCTAGACTACCTGAGCCAGTGCTGATCCAATCCCAGTGATGTCTACTGTTTCTTTCCTGCCTGCAGTCTGCGACGGAGAACTCATGGCAGTCCAAGTACGTGGAGCTTGAGAGGGAGATGCAGACCCTGACGATGCAGAAGGAGGAGACAGCGGCCACACTGATGATGTCCCTCTCGGAGAAGGACGGCGAGATGGCAAAGCTGCGGGCGGACCTGGAGTCCTCCGTGCGGGCCCGTTTCTTCCTGCAGGGACAGGTTGAGAAGCTCCGAAAGGAGAAGGAGGACCTCCTGGCGATGATTCCCAAAGGGGAGGGAGAGTGCTGTGTCAGTCGCATGCTACACATGACAGACATTTCTCATAATTTGAGCCGCTGCACAGGAGAAATACATATGAGGCTGAAAGATGTTCTTCTGCATCAATACTTTTTTGATGCAACGTACAGCGTGAGAGGTGCGAAAAAACAGGAGGCGCATTTGAGGAATCTTAAATAAGAAGCCGAAGAAAACGAAGGAGACATTTCTGGAAGGAAAGGGGACTGGGTAAATTTAGTGATGAGAACAAGAAAGGGACAACAAGAAGCCTTATGGGTAAAGAGACTGTGAGAAGACACGGGAGATTGCTTTATGATCGAGAGGCGCGTCAAAAAACGGAGCGGGAATCAAAAGCGGAAGAGAACGGGGAAGAAAGATGTGAATTGATAGAAAGACTCAAAAGGACACGGAAAAGACCCCTGAAAAGAAAGGAATCGTGCCCCAAGCAAGTCAAAGCGGAAAAGGAATTAGAATCAAATTTTCAGTAGAGGCAATCGCTGCGGATTTGGTCATGCATGCCATTACATCATCAATTTGTAGCACACCCAAATCAACAAGACCGTGACCAAGTCACAGACATCGAGAAAGTCACGAAGAACCTTGATCTGTAGGCGTATACGGGCTCACGACAACTGAGTGGCTGTGATCGGACACGCTTCGAGACTCGAAGGCAGAGCCCTCAAAAGTGTGAGCAAAAACAATTTGCGTGAAGTTGAATGTGTCTATCCAGGTGTTTCTACTACATTTCTTCGAGCAGTGCACCTCACTCCGTCCCTCTCTTTCTCTTGCAGGTTCCTGTCACAGAAGAAATCCCGGGGTGCATCACGACCCCCTGCTCTCCCTGTCCAGTCTCCACCTGCGCACCCTACTGCATGACGTCTTGTGTGGTGACGACTGAGGAGAAGGTGAGCACGTGGAAGGAAGGAAGGAAGGAAGGAAGGAAAGAATGAAGGGAAAAAGGAAGGAAGGAAGGAAGGAAGGAAGGAAGGGGTTTGGAGGGTTGATGGGGGGCGGGAGCAACCAGAGGGAGACAAGGCAGACTCCTGAAGGCCGTCAATGGATCAATCACTTCCTCAGAGACGCATCCCATTTCTCACACCCACCCCAGCGAGCCGCTCGAGTGTCGCGTCCACGTCCACGTCCGCGACCGTGTGTGTGTGTGTGTGTGTGTGTGTGTGTGTGTGTGTGTCTGTGTGTGTGTCTGTGTGTGTGTGTGTGTGTGTCCATTCGAATTGGTATTTCTGTCTAACTCTATCCGCTTGCCTCACTTTCTCTTTCTTAATTGGCCTGTCTATGTGTGTGTGCAGCCCAACCCTGCAGTAAAGGCGATGGAAGAGATGGAGGTTCGTTTGAAGACCGAGATTATGACCCTCAAACAGCTGCTTGAGCAGGCCGCGACCAAATCCTCTTCTTTGAACGAGGAGCTCATCCGATTGAGAGTGGAGCACGAGAGGGAGCGCGAGCTGATGATTAGAGACAGGGAGCGAATCAGGGAGGAGAGGGAAAAGGAAAAGGAAAAGGAAAAGGAGGAGGTGAAGACAGACACTGTCAGTCATTGTTGGGCCCAGGGAAAATTTGACGCGATTTTTTGTTCTGCGAATCCTTTATGTGTGCTTCGGTCAAAAAACGAGTTCCACTAGGTGGTCGGACTGCTAGCTGGCTGGGTGCATAGTTGGGTGGGGCGACAATTGACGAAGTAAATGCACGAACAAGACCCAATACAGTCTCTGGGACAGATGGAAAAGAAAGCGCTTTAATTGCCTTTTCTCTTAGTTGGAACGCACCTACTGTCTATCTCCCCATCTACACGTTTTTTCCAACACGTCGATCACTCACCATACAGATCTATTTTCACATTCTTGTCTGCATTCTCCTCTGCCTAATTTTCCATTCTTATGTAGTTTTTTCAAGTGTCCATCTCACTGTCGTATGTCCTAAACGCAAGCCAGAAGAATCGATCAGTTTTTCTTATCTCTGCTTCCCATGCGAACTTTGTTGTTGCAGTCTCCAATCATCTGTACACAATCGTACTGCGCACCACCGAAGTGCTCTCCTCCCCCCTGCGCACCTTGCTTCGCCCCCCCACCTTGTGAGATGTCCACCTGCTACCCTGGAGAGCTGCCTGTAGAGGATGAAACAAAGGTGGGTGGATTTTCTTTGTGTAGGGAAAGCAAGCCCCATTCATTGCAGGCTCCCCTTCGGTCTGCGATCAGGTGGGCGGTCCCCTAGAGTCAATGGCATGCTTTTCACAGTCGGATTGTTCAGCTTGGGCTAGAGTAGCTAGTCTGAGGAGCCCCTTTTCCCTCCTCTGTCAGATTCTCGATCTAGACTCTCGCTTTCTTTTCGTTTCGTTTCTCCCTACGTACAAATGATTCGTTTTGCCTTTTTCCCCGGCGGTGCACTCAGATGCCCGTCGAGAACTTCCCTCCTAAGCATTGATGTACTTTCACGGACATTTTGATTATCATTACACTCCCTGCAGGGATCTGAGGATTGCCCAAAACTCCGAAGGATAATAGAGGAGCTGCGGCGAGAGAAAGCATGTCTGGAGTCGAAACTCATCGAGCTCGAGCAGACAGTGTGCACTCTGACGGGGAATCTAGAGACAACAGAGAGACTCGCAATGAACGACTGTGCAGCAGCTGCCCACAAATGCAACGTCCTCGCTCAGAGGCTTGAGTGGGTCTCTCGAGAAAGAGACGAAATGCAAAGGAGGCTGCGGGAGATGACTGTCTCTGTTTGCCCGAACATTAGTAGCCCCCCCCGCTCCTGCCCGATGACTGCAACAACAGGGGGGGTGATGACAAGTACAAGAGGAAAGGTCAGGCTGCTGAAACAAGGCGCTCGAATTCTCAGTGAGAATGTCCCCCCTACTTTACCTCTTTCTTTTCTTTCTTGCAGATTTGTTTTCTCTAGCAACGGCGTCCGGATGTAGATGTAGCAGGAATTCAAGACAGCGGATGCATTTACTTTCATACTGAAAAAGAATTCTGTTTGAAAGTAAAATCAGGAACTCAAGACAGCTAGTGCATAAGGAAAAAGAGAAGATCAGGAACTGATGAAGCACAAGCAAAGTGACTGGCTGGGTCTGTATGGGTGATCTTTTGAATTGCCTCATTCCTGTGAACCCTTCCGAAGGTCTTCTTTTATGCAACTTGAAACGCCTTCGCAATCCTCTAAGAGTCTGTAGCACTGCATTTTGTCTTCCCCTCCTTTGCATGCAGAGTCTTAGCTCGGCTTGCTCTCCCACGAAAACGCTCAGAGGTCCTCCTTGCAAAGTCGTCTCGTACAGATGCGAGGAGGCCCCGACCCTCGCGCAGCCAGAGCCTACACCTGTGCCCTCTGTGTACTGTTCCTCTTCTCCGATCGCTCAGGCGACGCGACAAGACGCAGAGGACGCCAGTTGTGCGAGTGACGTGGGAACGGTGAGTGAGTACACACAGCCTCCCTCAATTACAGACAAGCAGTCTCTCTGAAAGAATTATTGCTTTACTAGCGATATTTCTTTCCTTTGTTTTTCATTTCAGCCTTCCTTGCTGTCTTCGTTGCGTCCACCCCCTTCCTTTTTCTTGCCCTTTTTGCACGACTTGTGGCACATTCAATGCCTTCATTAATATGGACACACCTGGGTCCAGAGAGAGTTCTGGAGAGTCAATTGAGGAGGGGGGTGAGAGAGGAAAGGGAAAATGAATGGCGAAAGAAAGAGAAGGACATTCAGCACAGAGGAAATTCAGACTCATGCTCACGAATTCAGCCTAGGTTTTTCATTGTTTTCTGCAGACTGGTCGGGACTTCGCTTTGCCTGTCCTTGCTTCTTAGGTCTTTGAGTGACCAATTTTCTCTTCCTTCTTTTTGTTGTTTGTAATTTTGTGCCTCTGCAGGTTCCGCGGAAGGCAGACAGCATGTATCAGAGAGACAGCGGCGTTCCCGAGAAGAGCAGGAATGGTGGGCCTGCAGGGGAGTGGTCTCAACATCCAGACTCCCTTGCAGAAATGGTCAAAACACGAGGAGCCGCCACAGGCATGCCCCCGCAACAGCAGTACATCCATCTGCAGCCACAGCATCAGCAGGCAGCGACAACAATGGACCCCCCGGGCACCCGCCCTCCCTCAGGGGCGGGGGCGGGTACAAGCATGCACCCTGAGGTTCTCAAACAGCTGGCAGCGATTGAGCATGTATTGAGGGCCTCTTCTAATTCCGCAGCTGCAGCGGGATGCGGAGAGAGTGCCCTGAAAACTGAGGTTCGTCAGCGCATACATCAGACCAACTAGCTGTAAACTTCTGTCGTCTATCTTGCAAGGGCCTGGCTACTCTCTGTCTTCACAGAGTGATCGAGAAAGGCTGTGACGAGAAAGGGGGCAGTGGGCAGAGAAGAAAGTTCATCTTCAATCCATTCGAAGAGAAAGAGGGAGAGCGAGAGAGAAGGATTTCATGTGCCGGGTGTTTTCTGAATGGGTGTACACACGTATTTCATGGTTATAGAGTTCCTATCAACTTTCAAATTCGTGAGGTGGGCGCTTTTCTCTCTCACGCCTCGCTCCTGTATGTGTTTATGAAAACAAAAATTCCTCAGTAACCTATCTGATTCAAATGGTCTTGCAGAGCCCACGGTATCCCATCTATTCACGGGACAGGGAGGCAAACCCAGCAGAGCCTCCGAGCGGGTGCCTGGGTCCACAGGTGCTCAGAAAGACACGGGCACCCCCACCAGAAGTCAGTCGGGGGTCGTGTAGCAAGCGTGGAAGTGAGGAGGAAACAAGTGACGTGCGAAAGAGCGGGGTCTCACACAAGAATACAGAAGTGGGCTTGTCACCAGAAAGGTCCAAAGAGAAAAGGAGAGAGGGAGCGAGAGAGACTACAGATAGACATCGATTCCGCTGTAGAGTGCTGTTGTGTCCCAGACCGCATCCATCACAGAGCTCAAACAAAGGTACCTTCTGTTTGTTTGCCTTCTTCGCTTCTGCAGGCGTCAGGACCCTCTCCCGCCGGTCCCTTCCCGGGTGCCCTCAGTGAGGCACCAGAGGACCTTGCCGAAAGGGCGTGGGCACTCCACAAGAAAGGGGAGGTGGCTGCAGCGGCTGGTGTTCTCGAAAAAGCCCAAAGAATTGTCTCTGCAGACCCTCAGACCCCTCCTTTTGTATCAGGACTGGTGAGCCTCCGTTTAGGTTCTGTGCTCTTCCTCCGGGAGGGTCCTCACCGAGACATTTCCAGAGCGGCTGAGTGTCTCCGAGTGGCCATACGGATTCTTCATCCTCTCCAATCCGACGCGGCAGGACGGGCAAAGGCAGAGGCGCTCTCGTATCTGGGCATTCTGAAAAAAGCCCACAGGGCGGACCCGGTGGCTGCCGAGAAATTGTTCAGAGCTGCCATTCACGCTGATCCTAAATGTGCTCTTGCACACTTCCAACTGGGTGTTCTTTTTTTCGGGAGGGTGCAAAATGCAGGAGGGGATGGGGAGAGGAGTATGGGAGGGGGGGTGTCTGCAGGTTCTGGTAAGTTGACTTTGGGAGGGTCTCTGTCTTCCCAAAGAAGCGATCTTGAGTTTGCAGAAGTCTGCTTCAGAAGGGCAATCCATAGTGCCCCTGATCACTCGCAGGCCTACACAAAGCTCGGGCTGCTTCTGAAAACTTTTAGGGGAGACATCGGGGGTGCCGATGAGTGCTTTCGAAGAGCGGTGGAACTGGATGAGAGAGACGGCATTGCGAGATCTCTCCTTCAGCATCAGTCTTCTTGACCACGCTGGAGGGGTGGGGGAGGTCAATGAATGCTTGCATGAGAAAGAAGAAAAAGGAGAAGTATGTCTGACTGCCGGCGTTGATGATTCTACATTGCTCCATCCATCCTTCGTTTCTTCCCTTTTGACTCCACTCCAGTCACACATACATACCGGCTTACCTTGATTTTGTTTTTGAAGATCTGGCTGCATGTGAGTTCGCATGGACGCTCTCATATTCGGGTCCATGGCAGTATTCTCTGGCACGCATTGGGGGGGGCCTTTATTCATATGAATGAATTGTGGGACAGAGGGGCCTCAGGAATTGGGTACGTTGATGCGTGCTTGAGCGAATTCAAAGTGAAAGTGGGGCGTCCGACTCGTCTCTGGATTTTATTAGGGCAACTTTAACCTGTCAAAATAGATCGTGAATGAAACACCCGCCCTTTCTCCGGTCCTTCCTTGGATCAGCAACTTCCTTATCCAAAAACCAATAAAGTGACGAGAAGACACGCGCATGTATTGTTCATTGATTGATTGATAGATGGATTGGTGTGTGCAAAAGGAATCGTTCCAGCGAACTGTGTGATCCCATTCATCCATTCATCTTCGATCCGTCCTGTCTCCCTCCTTCCATCCGTCCACTGATACCTCCCTCTCTAATCCGGTCGAGAGCCCGAGGGAAACGCCTGCACCCATCCACGGCAGCAGTCATCCATGCATTTCGTTCGAGGGGTCCGTCAGGAAAGCACACGTGATGGTGCATGCAAATAGAGGAAGAGCATGCGTCGGCTGATCGACCAGCTTAGCTGATCGTCGCTGTCTTGCCAGAATGGACAATGGAGGCTACCGAACGGCATTCATTGCCTGCAGGCGTGCTTCCAAACAACGAATGCGGGAAAGTGGGGGGATACAACTCTCCGTTGAGGCTCCGGCTCTCGGTTTTACGTTGGAGCGAGTCTTGCTTGGGGCATCGAACTAGGTGTCTGAGTACATCTTGAAATCGGAGGACAATTGGTGTAAGCATGCATTAGTTGATGTCCGCGTCGGCGATTTGTAAATATTGGGATCAATGTTGAAGTGATCTTAATTAATTCAGAAATGTATGAAACGGCTTGAAGTTTATTTTTAATTTACGAGTTAGTGCATTGAAACACCTCATGGATTAAGTAGTTATATTTTTTTTTTAAAAAAGACCGTCATTGACCGTCGGCGTGACGTTTACTTCAATAAAATCTGAGTCTTTGGAGTTTTCTACGACATAGATTATTTATAACGCTAGTTATAATATTATTTTTATATAGTACAATGCAAGTGATTGAATGGACCCAAACGTACTATCATCTGGGTGACTACTACTAATTAGTAGGGTCAAATACTACTAGTAGGTTCAATACCTTTACGCCGATGTAACTTGAAGTGTTGGAATAAATTTTAATCTATACATGTTATTTTTTAAGTTATACTGATTATTTATGGTCTTTAACGGTTTTTTTTTTTCATCTTCCACCGCACATTAAGTTGGATTGTCTCTATATACAAATTGCATATACACATAATTAATTTGATCCAAGCGTATCACAGAGGGGAGAGGTTCTGGTACAGTGATAACCATTTTCTCTTCCTTTGAGTGCCATTCCCTCAGGCTAGGCTCCCAAACAACAAAAGCACTGCGAAATGTACGCTGTCTGGAATAGTTTTGTGACGGGAAAAGAGACAGAGTCACAGAGAGGCTTTACGCGGAAAGACACCGTCTCTGTCCCTATTTCCTCTGTCATTCGATGACCTGCATGAGCCAGTCAGCCATTCACTTGCAGTAATTTTTGCTCGGAGACCGTACGTGTCAACTCCCCCGCTGTCTGCACTCCGAAACCCCCCAAATCAATATTCTACCTTCACGCACAAACAATGAAGAAAGAGAAAGAGGGCGAATGTGCATTGCATGCGGCATGCACAGATTGACTCTTCAAAGGCCATGACAGACCCCAGAATTATCTCTGCCTATGCCGCTGCGACCGCTCATCGATGCTTATGTCTCTAAGTCAGAGCTACCGAAAATCAAAAATAAGGCTGGATACCGCCCCTTCACCGATTGAAGCCAGCTTCAAAGATAAAATGAAAAAACTGAGAGTGCGTCATTCAATGATGTGTACAAGATGAAAGTTCTGCCCTTTGAAATTTCAGTGAAATTCATCCGAATTCATCGACGCCTTCTGCTGGTGTGCACGTCGAGAAAGGTGTTGGTTGACCCTGAAAGAGTCGTAATACGTCATGATGGTGCTGACCCCGTCATGCTGCCTCTTTGCCTCAGAATGAGGAGTGCCTTCGGGAAGTCTCCATTGCTTTCAGCCCATGCAGAGTCGGCCTCCTCCCTCGGGAACCCCATCTCGACCAGTCTCAGTATGGAAAGTTCTGTTGGCAGGGCACATTGAGGCAGGGGAAGCCGAGCGTCGATCCATATACGGCCAGAGACATGCCAGCCGGAATCAGTAAGAAAGACATGAAATGAAACAAAAAATGATACTGCCGCACTGGGACCAACGAAGCATGCAGGCTGATCAAGCGCAGCTAGTGGATTAACTCATGCGTGCGAAAACGAGCAGGGGCCGACCGAGTTTGGTTCATGGAATCCTGTACTTCTCTACATCCTTCGCAAGCAATCAAAAATTCTTTCTACAACTTCACAAGGATTAGTTGAGAAGAAAAGGTGACTGTCTTGCTTCCTGTTTTTGTTTTTTGGCAAAGAACGACAGACCTGATGACTGAGCTGAAGAGAATGGGGAAGAGAAAGATGTAGCCGTTGCTGATGCCTGAAGTCTGCAGAGAGAAGAGGAGAAAGGAGAACAAAAATAACTAAGAAGATTCGAAACATACACACTAAATCTACTGAGAGAAAGACCGAGGCTCCAACGAAGTGAATGCGGACGGGGTCTACACTGATTTCAAATCGATCAATTAGCCATGCAGTCAACAATCGAGAGGTCCGTCAGCTTAAAAAAAGAGAAAGGAAAAGCACGGGTGACTGAGTGCACCCACAACCTCGATCACTATAAACCGAGGTGCTTGCCTTTCCCCCAGCTTCGCGGGCCCTCTGAACATGTACTGGACAGATGACCGGAGGGTATACACAACAACCCCCGACCTCAACATACAGACCAAGGCTTCCCTCCCCCCCCCCTCGATAAGTAACAGGGGGCCTTAATTTTCAACTTCAAGAACGCACCGAAGTTGCCAATCCCAGCCTTGGAATGCAAATCAAGGCAGCCGAAGGTCCAGGTACAGAACAGAAGGGCGACGGACACACATCGCATGACTGACTTTAAAGAGAGACGCGGAGAGAGAGAGAGAGAGAGAGAGAGAGAAACTTCCTTCGGGTGGCGACGTCGCTCATGTGTGTCTCATCCTCCCACAGGCCCCGCAGGAAGTATGGCAATTAGATCATGTAGCCTGTTTTCCTCATGATCAGCGAAAGCCGACGCGCATTGTTTCGCCGTCTCTATCTGGTTCAAAGTGACCAGACAGAGTCAGACGCAACAAACAGCTGCCGCGGACAGAACCAGGCGACAATCTTACTTTCCAACCTATCTGTTCTCTGGATCTCTAGCTCTCGCACTTTCGATCAAATTTGTTGACGTACCTCAGGTAGGATCTCTCCTTCTCGAGATTCCTCGGTCCCGCGTACGTGTCCTGAGGAGAAAGAGATCAAACAAAAAATACATGCAGGAACGACGACTGTGAGGCACGCGCTCTCAAACGCAGGGAAAAAAAAACGAAAACAAAAAAGAAGTGGAACAGAAAGAGAGTGATGCGCTCAGCACTGACGCAGTGAGGGAAATGTGCATACGTACGCACATTGACAGAGGCAGCTGCACAAATCGAGCCGGCAGCGTTCAAAAAATCGTGCAGAGCCAAGCAGAATCACTTATCTATGTCATTTGCAGACGTTTTCTTGCTTCTTTTCTCTGAGCAACGGAATTTTCATTCCCATTCTTGCCATGAAGTGACCCGGGGCCGGGAGCCCCTCTCCTTCTCTTCCTTCGCTCCCTCGAAGAAGCCCACCAGACCATGCACAACCGACCTGTTGTTGCACTGAAGGCGCCTGGCCCTGCTGTTGTACCTGCACGCACACCAAGGGAAAAGGTTGGAAAATCCAATTGGAGACCGTCACAGCAAAAATGCTTTGAGAGCGATATCTGAAAATTTAATCGTCTTCGATCGCTTCCTGTGCCTCAGTGAAACCAGCGCTGAATTAAGTGTGTTGAATTCCTGCGCATTCATACTCAAGATAACTGAACACCTGGTCCACTGTCACGGAACGAAGGAAAGAACGAAGAAATGAAGGAATGAAAGAACGAGGGAAGGCAGGAATGAACGAAGGAAAGAACGAAGGAATGAAGGAACGAACGAAGGAAGGAAGGAAAGAAGGAAGGAAGGAAGGAAAGAAGGAAGGAAGAAACGATTTGGAAGCAAGAAAGCAAGGAAGGGAGGGAAGGGAAGGAAGGGAAGGAAGAGGGGAAAGAAGGAATGGGAGAGGGATCTTCCTATAAAGTGAAAACCCACCCATACCCACCTTAAACAGAGAGGGAAAGGAGAAGTGCCCTGTGGCTTTTCTTGGCAACGTCGGTCTGCTCAGTGCACGGCGGAGTTGCTCTCTTCCTCGTCTTTCCTTCTCCTCTCTCTCGTGTTTCTCCTTTTCTGCTCTCTCGTGTTTCTCCTTTTCTGCTCTCTCGTGTTTCTCCTTTTCTGCTCTCTCGTGTTTCTCCTTTTCTGCTCCCTCGTGTTTCTCCTTCACTTGCCATTCGCGTTCCTCGTTCTCGTCTTTCTCTCGTTCTTGATTGGAATAAAGAGGGGGGGCGCTGCTCTTGTGGTTGGGCACGGGGGGGGCTACAGCAGGGCAGTGACGGGGTGCAGGGATCGGCATTTGCGCAGCGATGCTACTGGAAGAAGATTCCACTAGGCCCCCGTTCTCCAGTTGCAACCTAGCAGACACGATTACCCGCTCCACCGTCATCAAATTTTCAAGATCCGACGGCGAAATGTCTGAGGGGGCAGTGGGGTCCCCCCGGGCAAGAGCACTCAAGGCCTTCTTCACCTCTCTTTTCTCCCTCGCCTCCGCAATTCTCTGAGCAATGAACTCGTCAGGCGGCACGAACGGACTAACAGAGAGAGGGGGCCTTGCGATGCGCATAGCGGTGAAAGTTCCCGCCGGACGTCGAGTCCACGTTCCTGCAGAAAGACACACGCACACAAAGACGCCAAGCATGCAGAGTGAAAGAAAAGGAGAATTCTCCAGAGTCTACAAGAAACCTGAAAGGAGAGCTGCAAGCAGCGAGAAGAGAGGGCGACTGCAAATGTGAGAGGAAGGTGCATATACAGAGAGACACAATTGACTAAGGACTAGCTGTATACGTGTCGGTTTGGTGCACATAAAGCTGCGGCTCTGTTCTGTACAACGGATTACAACGGGTCAATCTGTTATCGCGTTTCAGCCTGAATTCTCATCTAACTTCTCGCTTACCTTCTTCATACGTGTAGAGGTAGTCAATAGAGTCTTGCGGATCGCTATTCAAGTGCGGCTGCTTCCTCGCGATCTGTTCTTCTTTCCAGGAAGCCAGCCTTCTCCACACCTTTCTGTCATGCGCAATGCCATCTAGGGACATTCGGATGTACTAGATGGAAGACTGCAAGCGGCCTAGAAAGTAGATACCGGCTGGAAAGAGGCCAAGATGAAGGAATGCAGAGTGAAGCCGAGAATGATATATACTCGTTAAAGCAGCCACAAAGCCAAGGTTTTCTTGATCGACCCGGATAACCTTCTCTGACAACCCGTCCAGGGGTCCCGAAGCTAGGATGTAGCTTGGAGACACACACTCAGAAGGTCTGTCGTACAAGGGTTCTGCTTCTAGAGACTGTCATTGACATACGAAAGCTTGACTTACGATTGACTGATCGACTTAATTAATTGCAATTCGATCCCTTAAGTATAATTACCGGCCTGCATGCATGCATGCGCGAGGTCGCTCGGCGTGCGCGCGCATCATGCAATCCTGACATGCGATTTGCGTGCATGCCGTGGCGTGGCTTGAAGGCCTCGCCACGTTACGTCTTCAAACAAACTTGGCTAAACACTCAGCCATACATATGGTCAGGACTCTATTCAGATTTGAATTTTAGAACTCTAGTCAGAGTTATACAGTCGGAAAGCAGCCATGAAATACTGTTAGCGGTGGCAACACTTTGATTTTAATAGTAGAGAGGCCGGACGTAGAATCAATTAATTGATTCTAGGATTGTTCCCTTTCAAACTATTTCAAACCCTGCTTTGGAATGGAGTAAGCCCTCTCGCATACACACGCAGGTGATTGATTGTTCAATGTGATCCGTTCGCGGCACAGGCTAGACCTGTGTGGGCTGGCCAGGGAGGTCTGATGCGTCTAGGCGCTTTCCCTGGAAGCCGCAAGTTAGACATTCAGCATTAGAGCGGGAGACCAATCCTCGGAACATTAAACTTAATCTATCCTAATCCTAATCCTAATTCAAGAACAAATCAATAAATTTCAAGTGAATGCATTTATATGCGTTTAAAATAAAATAAAAAAATTAATCAAAGAATCAATTAGAATCAATGAATCACTGGGCAATTAATTAATAATAATCAATTTACTAATTGTCTGAGTCTCATCAATTGTAGAGTCAATTTAACAACTATGCAGTGTATGAATCAAACAATATTAATTGCATTTGTCAAATGTTCGAAATTATATCTATGTTTTATATCAGATCTCGTAGTTAGAGTCAAACGAGAGGAAAAGAGACTCACACAAAGATTGAAAGTGAATTTCAGACTTTGCAGTCTTCGGTGCAGAGGGATGGTCCGCTAGTGAAGGCTTGGGTGAAGGCGCTTTCTTGCCTATGGTCTTCATCTTTCCGTCTGGTGGCGCCAGCCCCCACTTTTGGACCACATGCCATGCCTCTTTCAGAGAACGGTTCAGAAGAAGCATCTCGTGGGATGAGATGGACTCCCTGGCCCTCCACGAGGAGAAGTCGGGGTCCTCTTCCTGCTCATGAGCCTCTGTGCCGAGCTCATGAGGGGGTGGCACCCTCTCTAACAGAGGGTCACTGGCTCGGTCATGCTCACAGAGTTCCTCTGCAAGGGTGTGTAGACGTTGCAGAAGTCCTGTACTGTCCCCCTCCTCAACTGGCATTTCCCCCTCATGCTCTCTGCTGGCTGATGCTCCCCTCCCTTCTTCATCACAGTGACTGCCTGGCTGTGGGTGTGTCCTCAGAGACGGTTCTGCAAAGAGACGGAGGAGAACCCGAAATCGAACGACCTTTGGTTGAAGGCGCAGGGGACGGGATGTGAAAACAAAGGGAGATCCATAAACTGGACCATAATCAACGTCTCTGTTGTCTACAAAGCGCTTTAACCCCACCTTGTCCACTATGTCTAGGAAAGCATAAGGCTTCCCACCCCCTAACACTAGCTCTCTCACAACAGCAAAGTTTCGACAAAAGTCAGACGCTGACGGAAACCCTAAACGCGGCCTGGAATTCATCGCTTGAACTGCAGAGCGACAAACGGCATCAAACCTCTCGGTGTTAGGAGGACAAAAGAAAATGGGGTCTCCCTCATCTTTCCGGACCGCCGACACATTCGGATTCGCCCCATAACTCAGGAGCGTTCGTGTCAAACGCGGTAGACCAATGGCACAGGCTCGCAGCAACGCTACATCGATCACTCTCCGCATATTTCCATACCCCTCACCCTCACCCCCTCCCTCTCCCTCCCCGTTTTCCTCTTCCCCTTCCCCCCCCTCAGCCTGAGACATATGCTCATCCTGAGGATCTTCTTGCTGCTCTACCCCGTTCTCTTCCTCTTCCTCTTCCCCTTCAAAGTCCTCGGGCTGCTGTACTCTCCTTCGTACCACTTCAATCATCTCTTCGGGGTCTTTTCTTCTTGATTTAATCTCCAACTCTGCCACTTTACTTTCCAACAGATCTATATACCAAAGCACCAACGGACACTCCCACAGCGGACGAGAGAAAGCCGACATGAGCCATCCCTTCGCGTCAACAATACGCAGACGGCTAAAACGATCCCCAAAAATACCCCCAAAAGGCCGACCGAGCGAATCGGAAAGAAATCGTCTCATTGCATCTGAACATTCACAGACCCTCTCGGCTTGCGATGCGATCAGAGCACTTAGCCTCTCTGTCGGCAGTTCTCTCACAGAGCGCAAATGCCGCTCACTCACCAATGACGGCTCGCAATGCCAACCGCTGAAGATAAACGCCCCCGACCCGGTGACCCTCCCTGAGCTTCTCAAGTGGAAACTCTCAATTCTTCTGGCCACCCAGCTAGCCCTCAAAGGGGTTTTTGCCAGATGCGCAGTGATCATTTCAACGGTCTCTCTGTCTGCCACATGAGAGGCTGCAGCGATCCATCGGCACATGTGTCTCTTGCCGGCAATACGTGGATTCGCAATGGCGGCCTGCCACAGGACAGAGAGAACGTGACGGCGACTGGCCAGAAAGTTTGGGTTGAGTGGGGCGATCAGATTCAAGCTTGGGAGGGCCCCGCTGAATGGGTGGAACATCCCCCGGGCCCCTTTCTGTACCTTGTAGTAGCCTTGTCTTCCCAGCAATGCAGGCAGCATGAGCTGAGTGGCCAGAAGAGACGGGTGCCTGCTTTGGAACATCAGTTTCCAAAGAAAAAGGGGGTCGGAAACGTGTTGAACAGCAACCATGCCCCGTCTATCCAGGGGTAGAGCGCGTCGTATGTACCTGAAGGTCATGAAAGCTTCTCTTGGAAGGGGGTCTTTATCGACAGACCTCCAGAGATGACGTTCTGTGTCGTTTAAAGACGTCACCCACTCATCACTCGTCTTTTTCTTCTCGCAGGCTACAGACCAGCTACCGATGAGAGAAGCCACGCGTTCTTTCTTTTCCTCAAAACGCGACCTCACGACCCGTAGGTGGGGCAGATAGACTGAAAAAAGAACATCTCGAGCTCTGTCAGACCGCTCCTGTCGGAGCCTCTCGACGGAGGCCAAAAAATCCTCCGGAGTGCTCCCGATGGAAGGAGACGGCAGACTTCGAATGAGCGTCTCTGTGGTTGCCAGATCTCCTAACAATCGAAGAACAAAACAGAGGGACCGCTGTATTTGGGTAACGGTTCTTTCCTGCTCGTCTATCCTCTTTTTCAACTCGAGGAAGCCAGCCTGCAAATTTACAGGCCCACTTTGGTATTCCTGCATCTTCACAGGTTCAGTCTGACAAGTTTCAGCGTACACGGAAGTCTGTATACTTCTTTCACGTGATGCCAAAGAAGCGCAATAAGAAGTCGACCACCAGCCAATATATAGGCATCTGTGCAGCACCAGAGAGGGAAAGGGTATGTCACATCTGCATAACACCTGCAGTGGTTGACATCTTTCACTGACAGTCGATTCGAGACGGCACATGCATATATATTTTTATATATATATATATATATATATATATATGACGGCACACGATATTCCGCGCGATCGATTGCTTCAGACTTTGACTTGAAATTGACGCTGCATGATGTGACGCGCGCGCAAAGAAAAAAACGCGCGAATTTTCCTATTCCGTTTTTTTGGCAGTGTCAGCCTGCATGCATGCATGAATCCAATCTCTTTCATCCCGTCTCGATCAATCATGCAGACTGCGGAGATTCACACGTCAACGGATCGAAGTGACGTACCGTGAAGCTGTGCAGACTCTTCTGACAACGACACTGCAACTACAGAAACCAGCAGAAAAATCGTGACACCAAGCTGCGAAAGACCAGACCGACGAGACCCTCTTTTGTGACTTTCACCAAGTCTTCGTAGTCCCAATGAAGTTCCTTCCTCTTCTGGCGTTCTCGGCCTTACCAGCTGGAAGCGCTCTCCACCTGCAGCACAGACACAAGTCAACAGAGGGAGGAGACGTGGACGTCAGAACTCTTCCCCCACGCTCTCAAATCGACGCTGGTTGCACGAAGAAAGCGGTCGATCAACTGAACGAGCTCCACAGAGAATTCACCGTCGGTGAGTTCGCCGCCTCTCCCTCTGTCCAGTTTGTTGAAGTCAACTGTCTTTATAGACTTTCCTTAGATTTGAGAGCGCATCTTTATTGTTCTATGGTTGAGCTTAGCTCCCCCTTGCATCATATTCGTCTTTGAGATGACCGTTTGTGCTTTGCATGCGTTTCTCTACAATATTCGTCTGAACATCGGTCATTTGGAAGACGCTTTTCGGACCTCCGATGCGGACGAGAAGTTTCTTCATCTGTTGACTTTGCCTTTTGCGATAAGGCATAGAAAATATGCTCTTCATATATATACACCTGCACGCTTTGTGGGTAGATCGGTCAACACATTTCCAGATATTTCCAGCCGAATGTGTTAGTGCATCCAAGTTCTCCCGACACTATACTTCATTTGCCATTTGCATGCAGATGGAGGAAAGGACGATGATCTTCTGACCTTCAACTTCGGTGTCAAGTTCCTCCACGCCTGCCAGCGCACAGACCTGTTTTATCTGGGCATCGAGAATAGCAAGAAAAGGGGGTGGCGGACGCCAGTGTTTCTCGAAAAGATGCGCCGAATCCTCGACAACTGTGCTCACTTCGATGGGCCCATCAAGTATTTTATGGGCCAATCAAGCACTCACCCAATTTTAGGCATCGAAATTGACTACGAATTCGAAGACTTCAAAGTCACCTCCTTCAGTCACATTGTCCCCGATTCCGAATCAGATTCACTTTCCCCGGTTCGGAAGGGATCCCCCCCGGACGAAGAGAATTGCCTCGAGGCCATCAGAACATTGAACAAAAAGATTGTTGCAAAACTTGTGGAAAACTTCGACGCAGTCTGCAACAGCTACACAGACGAGCCCGAGAATTACGACCCCCGGAAGATCGAATACTCAGATGAGGAGGAAACAAACGACCTCAAGATGAGTAGACCTTTGTTCAAGCTCAATTTTGACAACAAACGGTGCAAGGACCCCCCGGAATTCCCCAAAGTCGGGGGGGAAAAAACAAAGAACCCCTATAACGTTATCGTTCCCAGAGATCGCTGTTGTGAGGTCTGTGAAATTGGGACTGAGACCTACGCTTGCGGAGACAAATGCATCCCATTCCAGGAGGACTGTGAATGGCGGCTCGATTGGCAACTCGAGTACCTAAACGACAAAAAAAGGTTCATGCAGGTCAATAAACCAGGATGCGCATGCGACGGCTGGTTCGCCTGCGAACGCCCTCCTCCCCCTCCTGAGGAAGAAGAGGAAAAGCCCGACAAGCCAACAGACGATGATGACAAGAAGCCCACAGAGGACGAAGAATCGGAGAAGCCCATCAAACCCCATGACGGCACAGACACCCCCACCGACCCCACTGAACCCACAAAGCCCGAGGAGACCGATAGGGACAAAGACAAGAAGGAAGAGGAAGGTAAGAAGGAGGAGGAAGGCAAGACGGAAGGAGAGGGCACCTCCACCCCCGAAAAGAACGACAAGAAGGACGAAAAGAAGAAGAGCGGCTTCTGCTTCCCTTCATCCGCTCTCTTCACCCTTCAGGACGGCACTCAACGCCGAGCAGACAGTCTCCAGATCGGGGATCGGGTCCTCGTTGTTTCCGAAAACCACAAGCCCGTCTTTGAGCCTATCGTCTTCTTTGGCGTCAACCGTCCCGATGCAGTTTATGATATGAAGAGACTGACCATGTCAACCGGTCAAGTCCTCAGCCTCACAGGCACCCATTTCGTCAACGTCCGTAAGGGCAACGTCGGCTCAGAAACCCTTACTCGATCTGAGAATGTCGAGGTCGGAGACGGCATGTGGGTCGTGAATGCTCAGGGTGTCCGTCCCCCCGCCACTGTCACCAAGACAGAAACCGTTACCCTCGAGGGTCTGTTTGCCCCCGTGCCTCTGAGTGCGTCTCGCCTCGTTGTTGATAACGTTGAGGCCTCCGCGTGGGGCGCGTTCTTCTCCTTTGGGCTCTTTGGAGAGACCGCAGCGCCTGCTGTGTACTCCTTCCTCCGCACAGTCCTTCTCCGTCCCCTGTTTGCACTTGCCAACGTTCTTGAGGGACCGGATCTCATGGCAAGGGGGGCAATGGCAATCTGGGGAGACGGCAGCGGTGTTATGTCTGTCGACGCTGCGCTGTCCTCGTTCACCTCTCAATTGTGCGTGCAAGTCTTCGTTCTGTTCGCTTCTCTTCTTTGCTTTTGCGTTGGGATTGGAAAGAAGAAGCAGGCCGCCTGATTCTTTGAGGACGTGTGTTGAATTTTTAGAGTCGGGATTCGTCGTGGTAGGTTTTGACTTTCTTTTTTTACATGTCTGGTCTTAGTAGCGGAATAAGAAGAGTCACGCAGGCGATCCATATGTGTTAAGAGCCATTGAATAATTCAACACCTTTCCGCGCCGGCCCTCTGCCTGCCTGTGCCTTTCTCTTTTTTTCGCGAGAACTGTCTGACCGACTCTGAACGTGCCGAGCGGCAAGAGTTGGGGAAAGAACTATCTGTCGGATGACACTAATGAAGGAATGCAGGAATGGGGGAATAGCGAAAGGAGGGAAGGGCGGAGGAGAAAAGGCTGATCTTTTCCGTCTCTAGGTTTTTAGAAGACGGAAAAAAAGTCGTTTACCAAAATTTTTCTAAGGAATTAAAGTAAGTGGATTTCATATAAGTAAACTAATGTGCACGGTCCCAAAACTGTCAACAAATGTGTTATGATACAACAATGAGTCATGTACATTTATAAAAAATAATTTGATTGATTATGGTTATTTTGCTTATGTTGATTATTTCAAAACACTGGGTTGATGTGCGATATCCGTACTAATCTGAATTATAATTTTTTGTAATTGAACGTGTTTAATTTTTGATGTGAAGTTGTTTTCTTAGTATTTTTTTTCTTCATTAAAATCTTCTTCTATGACCTTGTAAGGACTTAAGAATTTAGACAGAAATTTAGAGTCTCTTAAGAATTGGTTGTATAACTAGGAATATAAAGGAATTTCGAGTTCTAAATTCTAAAACTTTAGAGGTAGATAGAGGCACATTTCTCATGAACTATGATGAGTTGGAACTTAACATATATGGGGATGCGGCATCTAGTATACTTAACCCAGTGAGCCTCTTTTTTTTAGCCACATACGCCTGCATACGTTTTTTTAGATACACGCGCGGGGGGCGCGGGGGCCTCGGAAAGCCACCGCCAAAAATGGTTCCACAAGTGAAAAAAGCGCGCCGTCTATGTGCATCTCACCTTTTAGCCACACGCGCATGCATGCGTTTTTTTAGACACAAACCATGCATCTCAACCACGCGCGACCGGCCCCAGAAAGACTACCGTCAAAAATGGTCCCGCAAGCGAAAAATTAACCAAACGCTGCGGGTGACTCCCCCGGGGTGAGTGCCTTGCGTGCGCCACACCATATGACTCACGCCCGCGAAAAAGGTGAGTGCCTTGGAATTGAAATTATCCGGCTGGGGACATTTGACGGGCTATAAATGTTTGACAGGCCAGGGATTTTTGGCGAGCCTGCCAGCCAAGCTCACTAACTAGCCTGCGCCAGGCTATTTTGACAGGCCATGTACATGCTATTTTGACGGGACTAACGGCCGGTATACTGGGACGTGCTATGTATCCACGAACCCTCAAGAAATTTTTTGATAGGCCAAGGATATTTGATGGGCCTGGTGATCTTCACCGGCTCACTTTTTTGACAGGCCAAGCTAGTCTACTATACTTAACCCAGCAAGCCTTTTTTTTTAGCCACACGTGCCTGCATGCGTTTTTTTAGATACACGCGCGGGGGGCGCGGGGGCCCTGAAAAGCCACCGCCAAAAATGGTCCCGCAAGCGAAAAATTAATCAAACGCTACGGGTGACTCCCCCGGGGTGAGTGCCTTACGCACGCCGCGTCATATGACTTGCACCCGCGAAAAAAGTGAGTGCCTTAGAATTGAAATTATCCGGCTGAGGACATTTGACGGGCCATAAATGTCTGACAGGCCAGGGATTTTTGGTGAGCCTGCCAGCCGAGCTCACTAACCAGCCTGCGCCAGGCTATTTTTACAGGCCATGTACACGCTATTTTGACAGGACTAACGGCCGGTATGCTGGGACGTGCTATGCATCAATGAACCCTTAAGAAATTTTTGGATAGGCCAGGGATATTTGATGGGCCTGGTGATCTTCACCGGCTCACTTTTTTGACAGGCCAGGCTAGTGCATGACAAAACCCTCAATCATCGATTTTAACGATTTTATTGTTTAGTTTCAAAACTTAGCTAGGCTCTCTCTATTTATAACTAAATTAGCCAACTCCCAAAATTTTGTGTGCGACCTATGGGAATTCTCAATAATAAATAGAGACTTTTTGTATGTGAATTCAGTCAAAGTCAGGTCAGGCTAACTCAAGTAAGCGTGCGCAAATACGCACGATTAATTGACAATGTCGATGCATGCGTATGTCAAGCGTCCATCTACATTTTGGCAGATGGATGTCATTGGATGTCTCCTCACTTCACTTTGCTTACAGCTCCTTTCACACAAGTTTAAATATACTTTGCCCTTCGGCATAAAAAAAGAACAGCGGAAAGATAGTCTTGAATATTGTTCTGGCTGGAACCGCCCCAAAAAGAGACTTTTCAGGCAAAAAAATGCTTCCCAAAATGTAATATTGAGTCAGGTGGTTGATTAAGGAGCAAGGGAGGTTGAGAGATCTGAAGTGGCTTCATTATCCGGCAGACACATAGAAACACTGTTGTCGACCAGATGTAATGAGTCTTCCTACATCGTTGCATACTATCTGGGAGGCTTTTTTGGTAGGCGGGAGGTAGAAAGGGCTTAGCTTGCTGGAAGTATGGACCGATGAGGATATCTTCAAGATCTTGATGTCCTAAGATGCCTTGCTCCATCAAAGGAAAGTGAAGCTAGGGGAAGTGGTAGGATATATGGGGACAGGAAAGACAAGCAAGTACCAGACTGTTCGCAGTTACGCCGGAGGGAGTCAGAAAGTTTTGGATGCATTTGGTGAAACTGAAGCGGGGAGGGTTGCTGATTCCCATGTTTATGGAGACAATGAAGTCTCATTGAGGCACGTACACTTACAGCCCAGCCGGATGACGCCGTGGTTCAAAGGAATGCAAAGAGACTCTATTAGGGTGTTTATTGTATTTATTACAAAAAACTAAGAAGAAGGCATCAAAAAAGAAGTGGATTGGGGAGTGGCAGTCTTTGTAGCAAAGCGGTGGGCATGTCTGCTTGCGGCTAAAGCAGAGAATCGCATTCTCCCAAAATTTTGAACAACGCCTGTGCGGGCAGCCTACTTTGCCCAGATTGACATCGAGGTTGGTCACAGCCTGATTTCTGTTTTTATTTCTATTATACGTGTTTTGTTACATCATTTTTTGTACTTTTTGAATGAATTACAGAAAGAAGAGGAAGAGACTCTCATCACATAGATTGATTACTGGGGACCGCAATGGAGAGCCTCTTTGTATGATGAAGAGGGCTTCTGGAGTTGTGACCTCCCTCTTCTCTAGGCTTACGTACTCAGTGCCTGTTTCCGATGCTGGGGGCCAATAACGGAGTGTGATGAGGTTGCAGTGTGTGTGAAAGAACAAGCTGCACCGCAAGCCACTCGAGGGGTTGGAAGGCCATAAAGAGCTGCTAACCATGCAGAATGTATCCAGGCACACAGATTTGCTTTGGCTTGCAGAGCACTAGGTGTCTGCATCCTCTGGCTAGAAAGGTTGCATGTCCACGCTGCAGGGAGAAGAAGAAATTTTGCTGGCATGCATAGACCTACTAATAAAGAACTCACATGCCTCAAAGCAATTCAGTTCTAAGTATGTTTTATAACTTAAAATCATGTTTTGTTCATTTTTAGGCTGTTTTGCATACAAACTCTATTTATTATTGAGAATTCTCAAATAATGTGAATTTCATAAAAATAGGCAGGAGCCTAGACTTTTAATGGCATAAATAGACCGATTTTATAGAAAATATCTCTTTGCTAATCGCTTGTACTGCTAGTCGTTCTCTTTTAATCTTTAGAGAAATGTTTAGTCATTTTTATAGTATAAGGAAAAAAATCACACACATTTGTGTGTATGCCAGATTTTGATAACAAATATTGAGTGTATCAAAGTGAGAAGAAAAGATTTAAACAACTTCACAGTGTGTGCATACATTGTAAGTTTATATCACGATACTCTTTTCTTTTATGACTTGTTTCTCTTTTTCTAATATTTTAAATAACCAGTGTTTTTTTTATGTAGACTCCCATCTGTCACCACATCTTTCACCATTGGTGGCAACAATTAAGCCTCTGCCCTTGAATTTTGTATGGTCAAAATACATAAAATTATGATCATAATATTTTGAATTTAGGTTTTATACATGGTGGGCTATGTAAATATGTATGAGTAGGCTTTATACTTTTATACATGATAACAATGCTGAGAGATAAACTCTATCTCATATGACTGATTAATCTTAAAAAAATTATTGATCTACTGGTTTTCTCTTCTGGACCAAATTTTCTTTAATCACTGTGATTTTCCGTAAACGTCAGACGCCCACCTTCGATCATAAAGACCATGGAGACAGGTTGTGGCTGGGCTGTTGGTCCATAAATTATATTTTTTTTGCGTTGTTTTCGCGTGCACCGCGCGCGTGATAAAACCTTTTATGGGGCAAAATCAATAGGGATCCACCTTGAAGCAACCATTTTTTTTTTTACAAAAAAAAAACAATTAAAAAAAAATGTACCAATACAGAGCTACAGCCAGATTGTGCGTACAAAATTCAAGGGCAGGGGCTTTGGTGACCCTAAACCTTAAAAGTCAATTTTCTCAAAACGTATGTGACGTATGTTGTTTGCTTGATTTCTCAGAAGAGAGGTGGACGTAAGAGGGAATAAGCATTGCAAGTCAAAGTTAAGACCAAGACGCTTCATTGGTATGACTGAGAATTGAGCTGTTAATGGAACCAAGTTGATTTAGGAATTGAGAGATGTAAAAAAATGGAGCTACGATGACATTGCTTTGTTGCTTCAATGAGCAAAGAGTACTTATCAGTGGGGGTATAACCATAGGTCTGATGATGATCATAATCGAAGACAAGACCACTCAAGCAACCTTTCAATGCTGCCAAAGGATCTCGTGAGAGCGTTTCTAGAATAGATTGTGTTTAAATCAATCAGTCTTGTCCGGAGAAGGTTTTGTTCATTCTTATTCACTGAGTGAAAGAAGAGTAGATGAATGAATGATGAATAAATGAATACATCAGTGAGCTAGATCAGTGTTACCGAGTGAGTACGTTTGCGTGGTAAGTGCATAAGAGCTGGTAAGTGAATGAATGAGTGAATGGAGGTGGGTAAGGATACCACTTGGTGCATAGATATATAAGTGAGTGGGTGGTCATCAGTGGTCGCATGATTGAGTGAGTCAGTGAGTGAGTGAGTGAGTGGGTGGGTGAGTGAATGGATGGATGGATGAGTGAGTGAGTAAGTGTGTGTGTGTGTGTGTGTGTGTGTGTGTGTGTGTATGTGTGTATGTGTGTGTGTGTGTGCATGTGTGTATGCGTGTGTATGTGTGTGTGTGCGTATGTGTATGTGTATATATGTGTGTGTGTATGTGTATGTGTGTATGTATGTATGTGTGTGTATGTGTGTGTGTGTGTGTGTGTGTGTGTGTGTGTATGTATGTGTGTGAGAGAGAGAGATTGAGGAGAGAGATAGGAGAGAGAAGAGTCGCTGAGTGAATGAGTGAGTACGTGAAAGAAAGAAAGAAAGAAAGAAAGAGTTGCAAGCATAGATATGTAGAGTGGAGGGGTACAAAAGAAAAAACTTAGTGCAGCTGTTTTTTAAAGCTCAGAGGACATATAGACGCATACAAAGAATCCCCCTGAACTAGTTGAAAAGTTGCCCAGGAGAAGGTGGGAAACAAACGCAGCGTAGAGGCAATATGCATTTGAGTGCTCAATTTTGACTGACAGTGATGTATTGTGCTTACCGAGTGGTTAAACCTTGATTTGAATACCATGGAACTAATTTTTGGCCATTTTAAAAGAAATTGTCGCTTTTTCAAATAATTTCTTAAATGATAGATAAAATACCTCCTAGTCCTCCT
>JAHBMJ010005193.1:48071-67369 GCA_018398765.1 Chromera velia | reverse complement strand
GGGGGGGGGGGGGGCTGGGCGTTTGCGTGAAAGTCTGCTTCTGTGCATGCATTGTTTGCATGATGTTTGATCTGGTTGTGCATGGGCATGTCACATGTGGCTGACTGGTTGGTGATTGGGTGGGTGGGTCAGCAGGAGATGGGTGAGGTCGTTGAACAGGCGAGTCCAAAACTTTTGAATTCATCTTCAATTGAATGTGGTAAACAAAGAGAGTGCCGCCAATCACGCAGCTGTACATAGTGGCATTAGCCGTAACTAATATAACTTAGTTACATATACGTGGCCCGAAGGGCCATGTTACATTTTATGTAGTGCGTAATATAAGCTGAAATGTAAATGTTACGGTTAAGGGCGTAATTTATGCAAAATTATATCCTTAGATAGGTAGGAAAGCATATCCTTAGGTAGGTAGGTAGGTATTTCCTTGGTTATATATATATATACATTACAATTTGCATCAACTGATTGTAACTCGGATTATAAACTGATTCATAACTAATTTAGAAACATGGATTTAATACAGCAATCGTTGTTCATATAATGTTAACAAAGAGAGTGCCGCCAATCACGCAGCTCAGCGGCAGCTGTAACGCTTAGCGTTCATATCATAATTCCTGATCATATTTATGCTTTTCTCTAAGCTGTTGTCTATATATATTAATATATATGATGATGATGATGATTGAGGGTTAAATCCTAGATTTAGCGACGCCAAATCCCAAGCCACTAGCAAGGCTTTGAGGACAACCCAGAGCACACATTCATGGGGGGGGGGATGAGGAAGCCTGTATATATGCATTCAAATGTAGTAGAATGTACGTAGATGAGACTAACCAGACCGATTATGTTAGTTAACTACATCTATGGGTCGGCTTACTGTCGGAATAATACACTATTCAAACTATTTCTAGACAGTAAATCAGAACAGTACACTATTCAGGAATAGTATACTATTTTGATACTTAAGTAGAGGTTCTAGAAAGGCAAACTAACACAGGGATAAATGGTGTGAATAGTGAACTATTCACATTATTTTTGTAGTTACTGTAAAACAAGAGGTCTAGAACGTGGTCCACTTGAAGTTGTAGTGACAGCTCGCCGTGACGGAAAACAAATGATAGCAAAGGAGACTGTCACACTCCATGGGAAAATGAGGAGACAACACAGAACACCTGCACGCGTCACATCTGTGTGAGACTAACTTGTATGCCGTGAGTCAATCAGGATACAGCTACAAAAGAATTTGAATTTAAATTGTAAGTCACAGTGGATAGAGAGACCTCTCTTTATCTCACTCTTCTTCCCCCTCCGAGCTGGATGCGGAAGACTCGTCGGAGTTTCGATCTTTCTCCTCTTCCTCCTCCTCTCAGTCGTTTGTACGCCCCTCTATCCCGTGTTCCTCCTCCTCTGGGCCTTGTTCCTCCCCCTCTTCCTTATCATCACTGAAATTAAACTTTCTGCAAGGCTTCTGTCTCGTACTGACGGCAGCCACCACAGAGACACTCTCTTTAACTGCCACGCCCGTCTCTCCTGCTGACTCTCCTTCTGCGTCAATTTGAACTCCCAGCCTTGCCCAGCACTCATGTGTATAATACTGGGGCTCAGCCCAGGGGCTCACTATATTTTTATAATTTTTTCCTGCCTCCTACATCTCTTGAACGATCTTTGCTCTCTCCCTTTCCTCAAGACGATGAACCCCCCATTGGTTTACTTCTGCTCCATTACAAAACTTGTACTCAATCAGGAGAAGATAAGTCTTGAGAGCAACATTCTTGACCTAAGGCTTCTCGGGAGTTATTTGAGGCTCTGTGTCCATGGTGTACTCGAGGAGCGCACACCCGTACGCTATGTCCTACACTGTCACGTGCTTTACCACCTTGATCTGCACACATTAAAAAAGTAAAAAAAAGAGTCAGTTGAGGATAAAGACTTCAGTCAAATGAAAAACTAAAAGAAAGAAGAAGGCTGTAAAAGACAGACATTGTCAAATTGGCTGAAGGTCAGTAGACCAGGTGAGGAGAAAAATAACAAACAGAACATACGAAAACAAGAGAGAAAAATAAGAGAAAAAGAAATAAAATGAAAAGTAAATTGAAAAAACGAAAAGCAAATTAAAATTCTGGAGAGCCTTGTTACAGTAAAACAGCAACATCCAGAGCCCTTTTTCACTCTCCACATCCCTGGGAAGGAGTCCGCTGCAGAGGATAGTGAATGGAGTCTGCATGAGTTTAGACATCTTTTTCTGGGAGATTGTCCAATGTCCCAACTGATGGCGCATATGTTTGATGGAGCAAACAATCAATTGATCAAAGCTCCCTGCCGTTTGCGTTGGGTAAAAGGAAGGCAGTTAGCAAAGTTTGGGGAAGGACGATTTTTTAACGGTCGTTATGAGAAACAGAGAAGGGCTGGAATAGTTGAGATCGGAGACTCTAAGCGGCTCAGAGTAGAGGCCAACAAAAAGAAGGAGGGGAAAGCAAACAAGTTAGATGAACTTCAGAAACAATTCTCCACCCACTATTATGATAAGCCCAACCCATGGTATAAACTCAAGTTTTTCATACCTCATTGTTTTCCTTTCTGCCTCTTGCATGACTGCACTATGAGCGTGCGCGGGGGTCATGCCTCGCGGCATACCGCGTGCCGCCAATTCGGCCGAGGCATGGGCAGTGCCAGAAAATTTCACAGGCACAGCCCATGCCTACTTGCCGTTTAGAGGCCGGACACCAAAGCGATAATAACTCAACAAAGTGAGCACACATCCTTCTTTTTGACAGTGTTACGATCTCATGCCCCTCTTTTTTTAGAAAGAACACCCACTGAATCGAAGAGAATAGAGAATGAGCTATGGGCATAACCAAAATTTTCTTTCGGGCATGATGACCGACTCTCCTCCTGCTTTAGAGTCTGCCTCTCCAACGGCTTCTGAAGCTGCGGCGGCAGTAGCAAAGATCGATGAGAGTCTCCAGCCTGCCCGGGGTTGTGCCCCTCCGTTGTTTGCCGGTGCTGCGGCGGAGTATAGAAAGAGCGGATTAGATACCCTGCAGAGCAAAGCAGTAGATTTGGTTGGAGAATCAACCTCCGTGAAAGAATTTATTGCGTTGCTGTTTTGCTCCTTTTGATGCGGGGACCCTGCGCTACGATGTATATGAGACTCCGTTGAGAATGTGAGTCCATCGAGCCATCCTGAAGACCTTCGAGGAGGAACTGTTTCTCCAGGACTGGCTGTGGAAGGCTTATCAGGTCAGAAAAATTCCGTTGGTTGAAGCACATCGATCCGAAGTGTTTTTGACATTTTCCCCCCTCCCTGTTTATGGTTTGCAGTACGTTCAATACACCGACCTGGGCGTAACGACGACCACTTTGACAGATTTTGAGTTTAAGGCGGAGAACATGAAGGCATGGCGTAATAGGCTGCAAGGCAAGGCATTGGAGACGGTGATGCCAGGAGTGCTGAAACCTCTATAGATTTTTTTGACATCGATTCAGCAGGCTGAGCTCACCAACACTATGACAGTGAGTCCCCCCTCCTACCCGTCTGTCTTTATTGGTACAATTATAGATGGGCTTGGCATCCCAGAAGAGGCCGCGTCTCTCTCTTTTTTCTCTCTCTCTCTCTCTTTCTCTTTCTCTCTCTCTCTCTCTCTCTCTCTTCTCCCTCTCCTCTCTCTCTCTCTCTCTCTCTCTCTCTCTCTCTCTGCCAATGTCAGTTGTCTTCAGTATCTAACTATGCTAGTGCACACTAAGCTTCTGTATATGTCTGTCTCTCTCTCATCTCTCTCATTGTCTCTTCTTGTGATCTGCTTTTTTTTTGCAGGCCTGTCTCCGAAGAAGAAGCCTTAGGGTACTTCAACAAGTATCTTCACACCGACAAAAACGGGAAAGAAGACAAGCTGAGGTCATTGAAGGGAAAAGCAAAGGGTGGGGAAGATGGGAACAAAATTAGGGGGGCCTAGAGGGGGGCAAAAGCTCAGAAAGGGGCACAGCAGCAGCAGACGGAGAAAGCCCATTCCACCCTGCAGGAGACCCAACAAGACGGCTCTCCAGGGTACACCACGGCCGCCCCGGCCGTCCTGGCCGCCGCTGCGTCTGGTTCAGAAAGTCAGTCTCCCTCTAGTCACTCAGTCAGTCTCCCTCCATTTTCGACTCCAGCAGGCTTTCTGGGTGGAGGGGATCTAGAAACAATTGATGTAGATGCAGTTGACGAGAAGGGCAACAGCCGCGATGTTCATATGAATCCGATGCCCCCCCCTGCAACGGTGCCTCTGAGATGGAAGCAACAACAGCAGCAGCAGCAGCAGCAGCCTAAGAGCATGCTCCCAACTCCTGCACAGCTTCCCTCCAAGCAGGCTCCCTCTCTGATGGACCCACAGGATTTGCCCTTTGTTCGCCCTCCCTGCCCCCCGGGTTTGACAGGGAAGTACTACGACATCTGGAAGGCGGCGGTGGATGCAGATGCAGTAGAGCATGAGAGAGAGAGAAAAGAGAGGGCAGAAAAGAGAGCAGCAGATGAGGCAGAGAGGGTAAAAGACTTGCCCTTTGTTCGCCTTCCCTGTCCCCCGGGTTTAACAGGGAAGTACTACGACATCTGGAAGGCGGCGGTGGATACAGATGCAGTAGAGCATGAGAGAGAGAGAAAAGAGAGGGCAGAAAAGAGAGTAGCAGATGAGGCAGAGAGGGCAAAAAACTTGCCCTTTGTTCGCCTTCCCTGCCCCCCGGGTTTGACAGGGAAGTACTACGACGTCTGGAAGGCGGCAGTGGATGCAGATGCAGTAGAGCATGAGAGAGAGAGAAAAGAGAGGGCAGAAAAGAGAGCAGCAGAGGAAGACACTAGCTCGGCTGGTGCTGCAAGCTCAGCTGCAGCTGCTGCTGCTCCTCCCTAAGGCTTGCTTCCACGGAACGTGGAGGGAAAAATCACTCACCATGGAAGTTTGGGTCCTCCTGCTGAAGGCACCCACCACCCCCATTACCCCCCAAAATTTGCCGGGCGCCGGCACGCAGAAGCCAAAGAGCGAGACGGCAGCGATGCGAGAAGTGCGCAGAGGAGGGCAGAGGGGGGTATAGAGGGAGAGAAAGTGCTGCCTCCTCTGGAACCTAAACCACCAGTGATTCTCCCGGCGCCCCAGTCTCCCCCGCACATTCTGGGGTCTCCTGTTCAGCGGCTGAGTGAGAAGGTCCGTCAAATGCAGCTTCAAGCGGACGAATCGATGGAAGAAGAGGGGAGAGAAGGGGAGGAAAAAGATGTGAAGGGGAATGAGGGAGAAGGGAAAGAAGTCCACGTTCTAGCAACAATGGGCAAACTGCTCCGTAAGCAAGGCACGCAGTTCGTCGAGAATGAAGACAGAATGCTTGCGGAGATTTCCCGTGAGAATGAAGAAACGGCTGTTCAGCATCACAGAGCCCCACCGGTGCTCTGTGTGGTGACGGCAGAGTCCGACAAAGAGTACTGGAAGACCGCCGTTCCCACACAATCTGTTCGATGAGAACCCCTTTCAGATGCCTGCCTATCTGGGGATTCCCCAACCCCTCACCGCCGATGTTATTTGTGCACTCAAAGGCCCCTTCGTAATTCGAATGACTACAGAGATTTCAGGAATAACAAAAAAAATCGGCAGGGAACAGGGGTATACAGCCTCTGAGAAGAGCGAAGACAGGGTGTTCATCTGTTGGAAGACAGGGGGGAATCTAATTAAGCGCCGACCTCTATCAGAAGGGGGGGATTTAGTGGTTCCAAATTTGTATCTCTGTGAATGGAGGCGCTCTCGGGGGGTATCGCTTCATGAAGCAGAGCCAAAAAAACTGGGAAAAAATGGAGCATCTTTGACGCAGTGGTCGTGAAAGATACTTTTTTCCTGTTGATCATGTTCTCAGTGACTTCGTTCAAGACAGAAGTGGCATCGCAGCGAGCATACTTCACCTGTCCCAGCCAAGCGTTCACAGACAGACCTGGCCCCTCTGGAAGGACCTTCTGTCCATCTGCCCCGTTCTTCACTCTCTTTACGTTCAACAAGCTGTTGTCCACAAACCATCGCATAATGCAGAAGATGTGAAAACGGATAACACCCTCAAGAGAGAGGTGCATCAAATCAATAAGAAAAAGTACAAGGAAATGTACCCCAGTGAATTCAAGAAGAGAAGACCAAGGAGTCTCCCTCTTCACCCCAGTTCTCTTTGCTTCATTCGCTTTTACGGTCTGGTTCTACTCTTCTTCCACCATTTTCTTGCACCTTCGTACACGCGCTTCGAAATCCCCTGCCGTGACGCAATTGCACTGATCGCACTGAATCGGATTCTGCAGCATTCTTTTCAAAAAATCGTACAGGTGACAACATTTGATTGCACTTGACATGTCTAGAAGACCCGCGGAGAGTGACAATGCAGGAATGTCAAATACTCCTGCAAGCAGGGTGCCTTTCACCATCCTCTCTCCCCATACAGTTCTCATGGGGATACCACCGGAAAGCTTTCTGAAAAAAGAAACCAAATCTGCAGCAATCTGATCGACTCCCCCCTCAACGGTCTTTCCCGCCTGGGCCAGCTGTCCAAGGGCAACCACACAGTACAGGAACATCAAACCCCAGCGCATGGACCCCATCAAGTTCAGACAGTAGATCTCCCACGGAGTGACTTCGTCGCATTAGTTTTTAGAGGGTCTTACAGAGTTGCATCATCATTTGCCATCCCGAAAAAAACCCACTTTTCTTCGAGTACCCTTCCTTCCGCTACCTGTTGCAACAACTCAGCATCGAGCTGAGATTCCAGGCTCCCTCTCAGCGAGGCCCGGGCTGAGGCACTTGGTGAAGCCTCATCATCGTCTGGATTAAACCAGGCCCAGTCTGAGTCGTCCTCACCAAAAGAGAACGGATCCTCTTCTTCCCTTTCATCCTCTTCTTCCCCAATGCCCTCTTCCTGTTAGACCCTTGCCTCTGCCCGTCTGCTGTTCTCCCGCTCCCACTCATCTGCAACAACAGCAGCACTCCACTTGCGTCTGTCGGGACACCGCCGACCGGTGGACCATTCGATCACCAGAGGGTGAGTTCTGTAAACGTCCCCATCAAATATTGACTTCATCTCATCCGGTAGTTCTTCTTCAGGGTCTACAAGAGGGGCCGCTTTCCATTCCTGCAGCATGAAGGAACGGACAGGCAGAAATTGAGTGGTCACGCACAAACTCAGAGCTAGAGATAGAGAGAGACTCGGGGATAGAACGAACAAGACATACTGGGCGTCTCCATATAAGTGACGCTGCCTATGCTGACCTCCTTCACTTCTGGAAGATGCAGAAGGTCTCGGAGCATCTGTTCCAGATCCAAAACAAAAATGCCGTAAGGAAGCTTCTTCATGCGCTTCTGAATGAACCTGTCATTGAGGTCGCCTGTCGACTCTGTATAACGTTTCACAGCATGTCTGTCACCTTCCAGGTATGACGGGAAAAGCAGCTCATCAGCGGACAGCTTTTGCAGTGCTGCTTTCAATCTGTTGAGATCTTTAGCAAACGATGCCTCCTGCCTAAAGGAAACGAGATCAACGTACTTGATTTTTTGGAGAATATCGGCACGGAGGTTCTCAACATACTCAGAGACGCTGTACGGCTCCTTTCCCTCATCCAGATAAACCCCATCCCAAGCCGGGAGGATTCTAAATGGAGCAGAAATCCATTCTCCTGTGCGCTCAAAGTGTGTGAGAGCCGAAAGGTACACCTAACAACCTTTCTGGTGCTTCTTGAGACTCTTCTTATCCGCAAGGTTGTGGTTGCACCACTTACAATGAGCCATAGTCTTCAAACTCGGTCTACTGAACACGCCCGAACACAAAAAAAGCAAGGCATAGGTCCTTGGTAAACCAATGAAAAGGTTTGTTGCCACAAAAGACTCTGTTGATGGACCAATGAGCTATGCCCCAGAAACAAAGGACAGTCCTTCTAGGCATTGGCTGTGCCTCCAGTCTTCGGGTGGCATAAGCCATGCTGCCCGGCATGCAGCATGCCACGGGGCATGACCCCCGCGCGCGCTCATAGTATGGGATTTGGGGGTTGTCAAACGTTGCGTCGAATTCATTCCAAATTTTTTTTTCAATCAAGAGAGCGGTCGGCCGTACGGGACAAAGGAACAGATGATTGCATTAGAGGCCTACTGTAAAGAAGTCGTTTTCCCTCCAGAAATGAATCACCTGTTTTGCAGTGGGTTTTTTTCAGTGCCTAATCTGACCAGAAAGCAGCGCGCCACATCATGCAAGTTCTCCCTTTTGCGATGGCATGCAACGGTGTTATGAGTGAGTTGGTGGATCTCTTTGCCGACGTTGTATACGTGGGAGCACTTCTTCGCAGAGAGGTATGGAAAGTGAATCGGGTGATTGATATTCCAGCAGGAGAGGGGGAGGGGGAGGAGCAGAGATAAAACAAGTTGGGAAAGTATCTTTCTGCGATAATTATGAAATTTATCGAGATTACCACAGAGAGTGGGAGGGATTGTTCAAGTTTGGTGAAGCCACATGACCTCTCTGAGCACACGATCGAGCTGACTGTTATGCACAGCCCGCCTGTTTTGTGGTCAACGGAAGTATTTGAGAGAGCGTACAAGAGTCTGAACAGACTCTTGACTTGCATTACTCGACATTATTTTTTGCAGTGATTGAAAACGCGTGTGGAAGAATGCGAAAAAATGGAAATTATTTTTGAGAGTGAAGATCAAAAGCGTCGTGAAGAGGCGTGCTTCAAAGTTGAAGAGAGGCTTGCACAGAAATTGTCAAGTTGTGTTGGCAGTGTTCTGCTTGTAGATGTGAACACAGGGGATGCACTGCCTCAGATTCGCTCCCGAGACAAGCTCATGCCTACTTTTGCAAAGGCCTTGCATATACGGATTCATAGGTATGATAGACATTCAAGCAGGCAAGAAGCAGATACGATTCGGCAGTTCAAGGCAGATTTGATTGAATATGGAGTGCTGACTGTGTACAAAAAAGTGAGCATCCCTGATGTGAAGAAATTTCAAAAATTGTTCATGCAGGAAAACGACTTCAGGGAAGAGAAATTCACTTCAAATAAAGTATGGCTGGTTACCTGTGGCTGGTCAGATAATGCAGGACAGGGGGGGAATTTTTGGAACTATTTGCCTGTGCATCTTCAGTTCAGAGACAGCGAGTACAGTCCTCCTCAGCTTGAAGCTATTGAACTGAACGAGCAAGATTTAGAGGAAGAGAAACACACTGTGTTTGGGGTTCTTGCCTTGCTTTGTACGTTCCATTTGAAAGCTGAGGCGCTCAAGGGTATCTCTGAATCGTTTGCCTCTTTTGTGGAGGAGCCTCTTTGCTTTGTTGAAACAATAAAAGAACTCAGAGATAATGAATGCCCTGCATATGCTGCACCTTTGCATGTGAAGTATGTATTATTTGAAAAGAAAGTTGACGTTTTCTTTGTAAAACATATTGTCGATCGTGTGCTCTTGATGCCAGACGTTCGCTACAATTGGTAAGGGAAGAGAGACGCCCTTATGCAGCGAGACGCGCTCGACTGTCGATATTGGATCAATTGGTATGTGACCTGAGTTGACTGGCCTTTGTGGAGGTTCGGCGACGGCTCTTTATATCACCAGTATGCATTGAAATGCGTCGTTTTGAATGTAACAGTTTTGCAGGAGTGTTTTTGATTGATTATGATATGCTCTGTGAATAGTATAAATAGTTCACTATTCACTCTGGTCAGATCCTACAATTCAAAAAATGACTTCATGCCTATCGGAATAGTTTACTAATTTATGAATAGTTTACTATTTTTACAGTTAAAAAACATATCCGACGTATAGATGTAGCTAGTTAATTCAAGTTAATTGACGTAACTAATGATATAAGCTATATATTATTACAATAGCTATAGATTGCTAGCTGGGATTATTGTTGCTATCATAGTTATATATTGTCACAGGATTGTGTGGTAACGAGTTTGAACCTCATGCACTGCTAAGTAATGTCATTGAACAGTCATGTTTTGTATATGACATATGTAAGACTGTAAACAGCATGATAGTACTAATTGTATAACCCGAGCTGAGATCTAGGCTGAGATCGATGTCAAAGAAAGTCTAAGACAAAATTAAAAAAAATTTTATGAACCACTTCAACAAAACCGTACATAAAACCTTTTATTAGATATGAAAAAATAAGTGAAGGGATGTACGCAACAAAAGTTCTCTAGTTTTTCATGTTAATGAATTTTGTCATAATTCAATCATTTTGCACAGATATTTCTGACCCTTCACTGTTGAATCTTTTCTCAAAACTTCATTTTTCTCTCATACTCTCAATTCCTCTTCCCACTGATGCTAGCAAAGTAACATTACTGCCAGTTCCCCCTCAGTCTCGTGTCTGGATTCACGGGCCGAGGCTCGTAGAGATGCACAAAAGAGGGGAAGGTCTTCTTGCGCAGCCTCTCCAGTTCCTGTCTGAGCGCGTCAATCTCCTCTGACTGGTCTTTGGCGGTGGCCAGCAATGCCGCCCTTCTCCTGCAGCTCTTGAATCTCTTCGAGGAATCCGCAGTCTTCTGTTGATTCCCTCCCGAGGCAGAGGCCGCAGATTTCCTCCCGGGGGAGTTGGGCGAGACGCTTCGACGAGGCGAGTCGGCGTTCTCGTTGGCGGCTGCGGACTCGTGCGTGCCCATTCCACCGCAGAGTTTCTTGATGTGTTCTCTCTGTTGGACTCCCGACTGGAGTTCTTGGAGCTTTGTGTCGAGCATCGAGTTCTCCCGTTGCTGCGATCAGATCAGATGAGGTGCATGGCAGGAAAGTAAGGTGAGCAATCGATTGAGTGAGAGAAGAGGGATGGATGAGAAAGCATGTGCAAAGCGATTGGTTGACTTTACTTCGGCCAAGGAAACAAAACTGCAACATGTTGAAAAGGAAAACAAGAGTGCTGACAAGAGATAACGATGACTTAAATAGGAAAGCACAGAGAGACAAAGTGACAAGGCAGAGATGCAGAGACACAGAGACACAGATACAAAGAGGCACCTCGGAACGCGTAATGAGAAGCGAGTAGAAGAATCAGAAAAGTAATCTGTCTTCCTTCGTCGCTCATGAGCGCCTGCCTGTCCGACGGGCTGGCTGTCTAACGAACTGACAGACAGACAGACAGACAGACAGACAGACAGACGGACAATTAAACTGACGTACCCACCCTGATTTTGATTTGTCTGTCGATGGATACCACCTGTTCCTTCATGCTTGCAATTCTCTTCTGTGCGTTTTTCTGCACATGCTCAATCTTCCTCTGTAAAGTCTCCAGAGCTTCCTTCTGTCGTGTGTCGTCGCCGTCTCTCAACAGTTGCTGGAGTTCCTTCGTGACTCTGAGCATATGCACATCCTTCTCTCTCTCGTGGAGGTCCGAGGCCTGAAGGGTCAACAGACGGCGCTCCCACTCGAGGACAGCCAGTTTCTTGCGGAAGTCCTGAATAATTCAGGGAACATTCAGGCAGGGAGCGGAGTTACAAATCGTAGATATATAGGGGAATGGATGAATGGAGGAATCGTGGAGCAGTGAGTGAACCAGTGAATCGATTGGTCAGGCATTGAGTGGTACAGTCAACGAAAAGCGTGTATTTTAATGTTTGAGTAAACGGCGTTTTTGTAGCAAGCAAACGTCGTCTGTTTTCAAACAATAGTGTAAGCCAGGAATTATCTATTCTGTTTCAACACTCGTGTGTGTGTGTGTGTGTGTGTGTGTCTGTGTGTGTGTGTGTGTGTGTATGTGTGTGTGTATGTGTGTGTGTGTGTGTGTGTGTGTGTGTGTGTGCGGGCGTGCGTGCGTTTGTTTGTCTTACTGCCTGACCTTGATTCTTTCCAGAATTTCGAGTTTCTGATTTCCCAACTCCAGAATCTTGTCGTTCCTCAAATTGATCACCTCCTGGTTAATCACGATCGCGTCGGAGTAGTCTGTCACAACGGGGGCCTGCTGGAGCTCCACCTGCAAGGAGGAGAACACCGAGAGAGAAAGAGGGAGGAGGAAAGGAGAATGTAGTGCTCATGTGCCTTCTCGAGGACAAGAAAGATTTACATACAGGCAAGACAAGATCAGCGAACCAAACGAGACCCTTTTGAACCCATCCGTCCCGTTTCTTCTGAACTTCTTTTATCAGTCAAGAGACATGAGCTCGCAAAACGAAAAGGTGCATTTGATATCACATCCACATGTACGGCCTGAATCAGGCCGGCTAGGCAAACACACGAAGAAACGTTTACCCGCTGTCCGTCCTGACCGACTGACTTGGCCCTGCCGCAGTTGCATGAGAACCTCCACCTCCAGCTTCTCTCTTGCGGTATAGTGCAGGTGGTCAGATAGCTCGGTTCTGGCTCTGTCGAGTGCAAGCTCACATGCATGACGGTCCTGCAATCAGAAAGGGGGCGCAGACAGCGAGGTTCATCATTCAGTCAGTTTATTTAATTTCCCTCCCAGGGACAATCCAACAATCTCGACCCACCACCGGCAGACTGAAGCGAAAATCGATGGTGGGAAGTATACTGCTTGTTTGGTGCCTGCTCGATCGACAAAGCTTCCTTCCTCATTTCAATTTCTTTTCTTTCTCGAGGTTTCGTTCAGACTGACGCACACACCTCTTGGTGATGCGCGTGCAGCTGCTTGACTGCCTCGACCAAGGTGAGTGCCTTGGCGGCTCTGGCCTCCCCCTCTATCTTCTTCCTCCTCCAGCTGAGCATCAAGGAAAACACTGCGGGCTCCAGAGTCTCCAGACCCTCCTGCATGGGGGGGGCGTCAATGCATGTCTAGGTGTGTGTGTGTGTGTGTGTGTGTGTGTGTGTGTGTGTGCGTGTGTGTGTGGAAATCGACTGGAAGATCCAAAAACACACAAAATGGAAAAATTGAGTCTCATGAAAAGGATCACAATAAAGCACACACGGAAAGTGCAAAGGTGCAAAATTCGGAGAGCTGGATTTCTTTCAAGTACAAAGCGCTGGCAACAAAACAGGCCGGACAAATCCGATCTTGTTTTTTTCGCTCTCTCTGCTTGCCCTCTCAGTCCGATCCCGCCCGCCCCTCTTCTCTTAATTGTTTCGATGATCATCGTCTAATCTCACCAATCTCACCTGATCGGCCTGAATCGGTTCCTCGTCTTCCCCCAACGCCGCTGCAACAGGGTCGTGTGCTCCCGGCTCATCCTTGGCTCTGCGAGATTGCATGCATTTATTTTCATGCATACATGCATTATTTATTATTTATAAAACTTCTGTATGAAAGTAAATGCATGCGACAGGGTCGTGTGCTCCCGGCTCATCCTTGGCTCTTCGAGATACATGGAAGTTGTTGGAGAGTGACAGACAGCACAGATGAAGAGATGATTGTTCACATCTGTGTTCGGTTAGAAAAGACAATCTGTGGCTCCTTGGGTCTAGACCTCCAAATAGTCACGCCGCCATTCTATTCACAGGAGGTAGAGGTATGAAGAAATGGAAATGAGACGCTGAGATGACAAGAAAGAACAAATCATGAAACGGCAGACAGAGAGAGACATGCACCAACTGAGTGAGTGACTGACCGGAAGGGGCTGTCAGGAAGATCTTCCACACCCTCGTCTCCGTAGGGAGAGAAGGGAAACATCGTGGCCTCTGTGCGCAGACTGTGCATCGAACTGAAAGCGCCCGACCGAGCACCTCGCAGCGTCGCGTTCGCTCCTGTCCTTCCGAGTCGATCCTTCTCCTTCTCTTTGTCTTTCTCAGAACTCACCCTGCATCCCATCCACACAAAAGGAAATGACGCACGCATAGATGCAGAAGCGCGAAGTTCCTGATACCACGGAAGCTCATGCACGCTCTACGCATGAGACACAAAGCAGTTCGAGCCTTCCTCTTATTGATTCTCGGACCTTTTTCATAATTCTCAAACAAGGCGGGGGGGCGGGGGGGGAGGATAGACCGACGCTGAGACGAAGATCCATGGGTATCCGTTCGCACAACTCCACATGTAAGAAGGAAGACCAGCAACTTGCTCCATTTACATTGCTGATTGAAACAAAAACAGCTGCAGACGTACGTGACTCCTCTTGCTGTCAAATAGACACGTGCCTGTATGCCTGCCTGAGCTCGATCTCCACCCACCGGTATTTGAAGAGTCTCACGAGTGTGGTGTTGATGTCCTGCTCCAAACCGGGAGCTGCGTCCGCCAGTGCCTGTCTGAACTGGATCTGGACTTCTCGATCCTTCGTCTGGTCCTCTTGAAGGACGCGCTCGCATTGCGCAACCCTTTCCTGAAGGCCCCTGGAGGCCTCCCGAGCAACACGCACGGCTTCCTCGGCATTCAGCAACTGGGCCTGAAGGGAAGAGATCTTCTTTCGGTCTTCCAAAGCCTGCACAGATAGACAGACAGATAGATAGACGCGCGCGCACATGGCCTAATGAAGAAAGGGATACGCGCAAAAAGTACGAAAAGCAGGGAAAGAGAGAAACGCTTGTGCGGATAGGTCGATTAGGACCCATAATCACTCAGAGCAGAAATATCGTAGCTCATCCGTGCGTCCATTCCTTTGTGTCCCACAAGAAAAAAGAGGTCAGTCAGTCAGCGAGATGTGCTTCAGAGAAGACGTAGAGGTGCATATGAAAATGGAGAATCGCCGATTTGGTTTGCCCCTCAAGCGGTAGATCAATCAATCTATTTCAATTCCAAAGCAATGCTCACTAACCGACCTGCAGTCTACAGAGGGAGAGCCTGATGGAGAAAAGTTCGTCTCTGAATATGCGACAGTCCGCAAGGTGCCGCAGGTTGCCGAGCTGCCTCAGGCGCACGTCGAAGGTCTTCATTAGCTCGGTCACCTCGCCTCGCAGCCTCTGCAAGTCGCCCTTCAGGCGCTTGACGTATCTGCAGAGGAAAGGAAAAGAAAAGAGAGAAAAGGAAAAGAATGCCTGCAGGTTGATACACCACAAAGAGACCTGTCTAGCTGCGTTTTATTGCTGTCAAGTTCTCTGCCAAGCTTGCATAGATTCGTTCTACCGTTCCTCTTTGAAAGTCTTCTTTCCTCTGAAAAGACCTTTATTGTACCTGCTACTGACTCACTCACTCACCTCTCTTTTTCTTCCTGTAGCTCTTGCGCCTTCTTCACATACTCTGTCCATGCGGTCTTCTGGGTCTCGTTCATCTCCTCTTCAGTCAGTGTCTCCATCCATTCCTCTCTCTCCAACTCCACCTCCAACGGAGAGAGATCCTTCTTGGTCTTCAAAACTCCACCCATCATCTGCAGGCAGCCAGGCAGTCATACATCGATCCAGGGAGGGGAGAGGAGGGTAGGTTTTCAGGAAGTTCTTTGGAAACTGTTATCATTTGTACTGTACGTGTCTGCATAAAAATGCCTTTTTTTTTGCCTGCCGAGACCCTCACATAATACGCAATTCTTCTTTTCTCATTACCCTTGTTTCAACGAGGAGCACACAGAGTCCTTTGGCAAGGAGGAGACAAGTAGGCCAACCGGCACAAACAAAAAAGCAATTTGTGAAACCACTCTTGTTGAAAATTCTTTTGCGCTTCTTCTTTCCAGAGGAACTCTATCACCCACTCCAGATGGAGAGGAGACCCAACTACCCACCCACCTGCATGAGCGCTCTCTCCCCCGCATCGTTCTCCTTTGCCTTCCGGATCCTCTCCTCTTCCTCCAACCTCTCCTTCTCCAGACGGTCCTGCATACAGGTGCGGAAACAGAACAGAAATGAGAAACGAGGCCTCACAAAAAGCGGAAACAGAACAGACATGAGAAATCAGGCCTCACAAAAAGCGAGGGAGGGAGGGATTTTCGCTTGTTGAAGACCCTCCCTCCATATTTCCTTCTTCTTCTTGCGAATTCTTTCGAAACGCTTACACAATCTTTCTCCCCACAATTTCGCAGTGAAGTTTTGGAGAGAGACAGAGAGATGTTGCATGGAGAGCGAAAGAAGAGAGGACGAAGGGGGGAGGGAAAAAAAAAAGAAAAAGAAAAACGCAAAGGGAAACGCACAGCGGATCACTCGGAAAATCCCAGAAGAAGAAGACTCGGAACCTTCAACTTACAAACCTTCCACAAATTCTTTTTTATAGACGCAGACATTCTCCCTGCATATCACGCTTTAATTCCTTTTCTGGAAATAGTTCTCAAATCCTGAAGGCTCCTCTCTTTCCTTTCACCAACTCACTCACTCACTCACTTACCCTCTCTTCCTGAGAAAGATATTTCTCGACCTTCACCTCCTCGTCTTGGACCTGTCAGACATCAGAGGAAGAGAATAAGTACACATGAAAGGATTTGAATTCAACGATGGACACTGCGCAAGCAGAGAGGGAGGGAAGGCTGTCGATGGCGCCGTGAAATTAAAACAAACACGACATTCCCTTCTCTCTCTCTCAGAGTTTTTTTTTCCTTTTTTGTCTCTATCCTCTCTCTTCCCCCTCTTCCCCCTTCCTCCCTCCCGAGACACCAACCAACCTGCATGACCTCCTTTTGAGGTTCCTCCCCCTCTCCGTGTTGGAGGTCCGGAAGATCGTCCTCCAGTTTCAGTTCCTTCAGGATCTGCCTCATTCTCTTCAGCCTCTCCTGGATTGCGTCGGCCACTTGGTCCTTTAGCTCGGCCAGTCGGTCGAACTCTGCGTTGAATGCCGCACGGTGCTGAACAAAGAGAACAGAGAAAACAGTGCCAAGAAGACAAGGGAGAGACAAGAGACGTTTCACAGTCTTCTGAAGACCATGGGGGCAGGTAAGTATGCATGAAGGACAAGGAAGTCAAAAGAGAGAAATAGCAGGGAGGAGGAAAAATCAGAGAGAGAGAGAGAGAGAGAGAGCATCAGGAAGCGCATTGATGCATTCGTGGGAAGGAAATCACCTCTATCCTTTCTGTCTTTCCCTCTCTCTGTGTCTGTATGTGTGTATGTGAGAGAGTGTGTGTGCGTAGGCATTTCGGTGTCGCTGCAAGCGTCTATTCCTTCATCTGACCTCTGCCGTTCTCGCAGCGAGAATTGTGATTTGTGCCCTCCGTCTGCTGTTGGTGAGAAGCTGGAAAGACTCAAAGAGCAGAGCCTGGGGTGTGAGGGGCTCCGCTCCCTCCTCCCCTTCGTCCTTTTTGCTCTTTCCATCCTCCTCCTCTTCCTTCTCCTTCTTTTTTGTTGCTCCCTTCCCTGCCCCCCCTCCATCCTCTTCATTGTCTTTCGAGTCTCCAACAGAGATGGGCGTCTTCAACTGCTGCACCGCCTCCTTCCACACCCTCGTCAGGCTGGAGTGCTCACCAGAGAGACCCCAGTTCACAATGTAATTCTCCTGCATGCAGGTGTGAAGACAAAAAGACATTCAAAGCCATGCATTCTGGGGTTGGCCTCTGACCATCGGCTCCCCTATATTGACGATGTTTTTGCTCTGATTGGGAAGGAACACCATAGAGATATCAGATGATTGGAAAACCACGCGTGTGTCTGATAAGAAAAACTCCTGCACTACTTTTTGCAATTTCTCCAAAACTTTCCCAGTCTGGGCAAAGCAGAACCTTAACTCGCTCTCTCTCCCCCTCATGCACACGTACACACACACACACACACACGTTTATGTACAACAGACTCACCTCTCCTGACGCGAACTGCGTGTGATCGAGGACCTTATCTCCCTCAAAGAGCTCCGCCGTCTCTGGATCTGTCTTCTCCAAATTTCGCGCCATCCTCTCCATTCTGCGAAGCATCAGGATCTTCCTCAACTCCCCTTTTTCGGCTTCGGTGGTCGCAGGGACGGGGTAACGCGCCACTGCAGATGAGATGCATGCGTTTATTTTCTGTATGTATGAGAAAGAATTCTGTATCAAAATAAACGCACGCACGATGGCGGCAGGACAGGGTAACGCGCCACTGCAGATGGATACTCACGGAGGTATGCAGACGTGCGTGTGCATGGGTGTTTTCTTGTTTTGTTCCAGTGAAATCATGTCTACCTGCCTGGCCGTGAAACAGAATCATCGATTCGAAAAGACACCGAAATCCACCCATGCAAGAATTACGTCAGTACTTCAACTTGAAAATGAATGCAAAACGGAACCTTTCTTCCTTGCTTCCTTCCTTCCATACCCGTGCCCACCCCCCATGCACCTGCGTAGGATGAGGAGAGGGCCCTGAGGACCCTCCCGAGTTCGACGGAGGAGTTCCAAAATTCCTTTACAAGCCGATCTCTCAAGAGGACCCTCCCGAGGTTGTCTCTGGCCGTTGTTGCCCTCAGCTCTTCGCATCTGCATTCATTCAAAAGAGAACAGAGAAGAGATAACAGAGAACAGAAGAGAAGAGAAGGGAAGAGAAGAGAAGGGAGGATCGATCTGAGAGAGAGTTCATCCAGAGGAAGAGGTCACGGAAAAATGTTAGAGTTTTCATCCCGTTTTTGTGGTTTAGAGCTTCTCGAAGCGTTAGTTTCGGTTGGAGACGACTGAACAAAATCCACATGCCTCAAATCGAGTTGAGAAATTGCCTTATTTCATTCTGCCAAAACACCCAACCAACTCCACCGGATTGCCCCATCCTTTCTCTCTCTCTCTCTCACCTTTTCTTTGTATCGTCCTCAACCGCAGAGGTCATCTCGAAGTCGATCGAGAACTCGTTCCGCTGAAGTCTCTCCATCTCGGGAGCTCCCTGCATGGGTGCATTCACAAAAGTGGGTGCATGGGGCAATTAAAGTGAAACTCTTGCCAGTGACATCAAATGGAGAGTATATGAACTTTCACATAGCTTGGTAACCATTTACAATCTAACTGTAGGCAGTCTTGGCTTTCCCCCCTCCGCCCCTCTCCCTCTCTGTGTATATGTATGTGTGTGTATGTATGTTTGCATGTCTCTGAGTCCGTCACTTTGCCTTACCGCTTAAGTGCGCAGTGGAGTGAGACGATGACAGTGCCTCGAGTTCGTCCGTCAACCGCTTCACTGCCCTCCCTTACTTACTCACTCACTCACCCATTCACTCACTCACTCACTCACTCACTCACTCATTCACTCATTCACTCACACCCTGATTCACGCACTACCTGACCACCCGCCCGCCCGTCCGCCCGACCTCATTTGCCTCCACCAGCTGTCTGAGTCTCTTCCTGAGAGACTCAACGTCGAGGCCCAGGCTCTTCCTCTGCACCTCAGCCTGTCTCAACGTCTCGGGATCCTCCGTCATTTGCACAATCTTCTCGCTAGACAAAGGGGCCCACTCAGGCACAGAAGCGTCCGGACTTCCAGCCTGCAGGGACAGAGAGGTTTCTTTCATTCCATTCATTCATCATGCCGTCACGGTCACTAATTGAAGTGAGTCCAACAAGATGCATGCAAGCGGGGGG
>JAHBMJ010005193.1:27500-48039 GCA_018398765.1 Chromera velia | reverse complement strand
GGGGGGGGGAAGAGCTCATGTATTGGGCTCCCAGAGACTCTGGAAGAAACTTTGTGTCAAGTTCATCCCAATGATATAATTAAGTCAGACAGAGCGCTGATCGATCGATTGTAGAAGCTTCACGATCGAAATAAAGGCCCCGGTAGGTCAGCCCTCAATTAACAAAACGACCTGTCGGTTCTCTGGTGTCCTCTTCCGAATGACTTCCTGCATGATGGTCTTCGCCTTTTCGGGATCCTCCGGGATCTCCGCGGCCCGTGCCACCAGGCCCTCGGCCCACTCACTTTGGGCACGCCTGAAGAAGGGACACCACTCACACGCATTTACTTATTTATTTATTCATGCATATGAACATGCAATCACGCACTTGCACATTCATTTATGCGCAGAGGAGCTAGTCAAAGGATGTGCGTAGAAAAAAGACATGCAGGATCGATGCTTCCCCTCATCATCTTTTATCTCTCTCTCTTGCTGTTCAGTTCATTTCTAAGCGGGTCGTTGCTGAGTCTCTCTCACGGTTGTCTGTGAATTGTTAATTTGAGAGGTACAGTGTCTTTCTTTTCCTGCTCCGGGAATTTTCCGACAACATCTGCGCACGCCTGCCTGTCTCTGAGGGATAAAAAAACAGATAAGGAAAAAATGCACGAAGGGGGAGGGAGAGAAATCCCACACAAGATGGATGCATGACAGTGGACATATCCATTCGTCTTTTGTCAAACGCAGCTAAAATAAAAACGTCAGACAGAAATGATAAAACCGGCAAAGTTGACCTGCGTGACGTCTCTGCCAGCATTTCGTAGTCGCTCTCTGCTACTTTCTCTGCTTCCTTTTGCATTTGATCCTTCAGACTGCCCAGGGTTCTCCACACGCAGCCATCACTCCCAGAAGTTGTCAGAAGCAGCTCTCCCCCCTCGGAGGCTGCCAGAGAGTCAATTCCTCCGCCGAACGAGTCGTGGAGGTTCGGAAACACGGCAGACAATACCGTTGCGTTGGCCGTTAGACTTCCTATCTGCAAAGATTCACAATCATTCATTGTTCAGGATTTACCTCTTTTCATTCGACCCTTAATCGACAAAAGGAAGACAGGATACCTGCCGAGTCTCTTGACGGACCATAGATAACTTTCAAATCAGAAACTAGGCATCACAGCTGTATGTGAGATCCCAACAAAGTCTCTGCCCCCCCCCCTTCTGACCAACCATCCCCTCGACTGACAGACACACAGACCGACCATGAGATCTCCCCCCATGCAAGCGGAGAGGAGGGACGGGGGAGTTCCTGTGGTTTCTCCGGTGATCGTGCAGAGTGAAGTCACGGGCTGCAGGTGACTGCGCAGACACGCGAGGTGCCCGACATCAGCAGGCACAAACACAGCGGGAAGGTCCTGCAAGGAGGGGGGGGGGGAAGAAAGGGAAGAAAGGAAGGAAGGAAGCAAGAAAGGAAGGAAGGAAGGAAGAAAGGAAGGAAGGAAGGAAGGACGGAAGGAAGGAAGGAAGGAAGGAAGGAAGGGAGAAGCAAGAAGAGAAGGAAGGAAGAAAGGAAGGAAGAAAAGAAGGAAGGAAGGAAAGAAGGAAGAAAGAAGGAAGGAAGGAAGGAAGGAAGAGCGTTGGATGATGAACAGGAGAAAAACAGCAGGAAGGAAGAGAGAGCAGAAGATGAAATCCATCGCATAAAGAACATGACCAGATTGCAGAGAGAACAGTACAAGCCGGTCCAAGAAAGAAGCGCTGCAAGAGAGGCTCGAAGGGTCTTGTCTGAAATCCAAATGCAAATATGTCAGCACCCATTCTCCAAAAAAGCCTTTGTCCCCCCCTCCACCGACCTTAAAGCTAGGGACCTCCATGCAGACCACGCGCCCGTCCTCCAACCCTGCCACGATGGGTGCCGCCATGAGAGTATCGGAGGTCCGCGCTATAGGAGGCACTGCGGAGAGGGCTGTGATTCTGGTGTCCAGACAGGCCCATCTGAGGGGGGACTCAGCCTCGTCGACCTCCCTCCTTGAGGACATGTACATGGCTGAGGGGGCCTGCATACATACACACATGCACGGACCGACCATACATAGATATGCACATACATACATACATACATACATGCACGGACCGACCATACATAGATATACACATACAGACACAGACACAGACAGAGCAGTCATTTGAACTTCTGCACAAAAGCTGTTTCCTTTCACATGGCTAAAACCATCGAGACATGCATAAAGTTTCTCTCGAGAGGAGAGGAGCTAGAAAGAGACGCCAGTTCCCTGCCGATGTGTGTGTATGGACGGACAGGCGGGGTCAAAAGAGCGAAAGTGCTTCTTTCCTTCTTTGTGTATTCAGGAACGAAGACTCAGACAGAGCATTGCTGCTGGCGGCGGCTGGATGAAATCATCTCGAGTTCCTTCTCAAATTGTCTACGTTCACCCGCCGCCTTACACATTCGTTTATTCTATCATCCATCAATTTTCCTCTCATTTTTGTTTTCTTCGAATTGACTGACCTTGATGCTCCACAGCATGTTCAACGCCATTCCATTGCCTCCCTTGGGGTCTCCCATCGTCCCCCCAAAGACCAACTCGGCAGTCTCCAAGTCTCCGTCCCCCTTTCCCCCCGGGTCCCCTGACACAAACACCATGTTCGTTGTCACAGAAGCCAGCAAGTCAAACTCTTCTTCCCCATCGCCTCCCTCAGGAGACCCTATCTCACCCCCCGCCTTCGTCTCCCCTCCCTTGAGCCTCCCCTCGATATTCACAGTCCCGTGTACCACCATCGTGAAATCATCCGTTCCCGTCGACCCTCCGGGAAGGTCTGTCTTCACTTCCCTCTCGCCCTCCTCCATCAATTTATTGTCCCCATCGGACGATCCGCCCGTCTCCCTCTGTTTGGTCGGTGCCGGCCCCGTTGAGAAGAAGAAGATCGTGTGGTCAGACAGCAGAGCGGCCCAGTGGACAGGGCGTGCCTCCATTCCCTCACCACTTCCCTGCAGGCAGGCAGGCAGCAAGGCGTGCGTCAGTCAAGCACTCTAAAAGGAATAAATGAACTTTAGAATTCATTTCAAAGCTGCGCGGGGGTGCAATCCACTGAGAGTGGAACCGAAACACTTATCTGGAAGAACGGTCGAAAGAGAAGAGAAAAGAAAACAGTCGTCCCTTCTTTCCAGGTTTCGAGTGCCCAGGTGGTTGTCCTGCAGACTGACTGGCTGACAAAATTGATTGACTAACCAGCATACCCACTGACTGACTTACTGACTAGCGAATGGATTTGAGGGGTGCGCCAGGTGCGTCTTTGACTCACCCTCTCATTGATTGACTGATGGACAGACAGACACACAGACAGATTGACTGACTGACTGACTGGCTGACTGACCTGAGAGAAGATGCAGCAGATCTGGGCGACCTCACAGTTAGGCAGAGCGCTGCATGCAGAGAAAATTAAAGAAAGAAAGAAAGAAAAAAGAAAGAAAGAAACAAAGCAGAAAGGACATGCATACATGAGGTTGGTTCATCAGAATGGAGAGGCCGGTGCGTGTGAGGGAGGGATTTGGGAAGGAAGGAAGGAAGGAAGGAAAGAAGGAAGGGAGAGGCAGGAAGGAGGACAAATGTCTCAAGTGGATGATTAAGGGACGCGTCACCCGCCTGCAATGAATTTGCCACAGTGAACGCAACTTGAAAAACTCCAACAGCGCGGCCCCGCGGACTGAAGACGAAAAGCCCATGCAACGATGGAAGATGGCCTGGTCGAATTTCAACAAACAGTCGTGACTGCGTGTACAGATAGGACAACAACCGAACGAACGAATGCACGAACAAATGAAGGAAATAGCAAGACGAAGAGCATTCAACCAGAGAGAGTAGACGCAAACAACAAGCACAAACAACGAAAAGGAGAAGAAAAGAAAGAGGGAAGAGGCAGCGTGCTGACTGACACCAGTTCCCCGATGACGGAAGGATTCAGAGGATCCGACAGGTCGACCCATCTGATGGTGCCAGACTCAGACCCCGCCATCAAATGCTTCCCGTCAGGAGAGAGACAGAGAGATGACAGTGGAGGAGGTAGACTCAGTTGGGAGAGACAGAGAGGGACTGCAACCAGAAAACGCATGTAAATGAACCCAGGGAACAGATAAATAAACAAATTGGGGGATCACCCGAGAGGCCAATTCATATATCACCAGATGAACAGAAGAGATGTGCAGACACAAATAAGATGGGGCAAAAGAAAAAGAAAAAGGAATCGGAAATAGAACGGACCCGAAAGGCGTAGAAATGCAAATGTCGAACAATCCTCGTTTCCCTCTTTTTAAGGCAAAAAAGAGAACAAGAACTTCACACCCATGACCAAGGTCATGCATCGAACTTGAAAGAAAGAAGACAAAAGCACAATTAACCCGCCGCCAATTCTCCTCCCCTCTACCCACCCACCTGTGCCCAGGCCCTCCCCCTGTCCAGACGAGGCAAATCCCCAAATCCGCAGGAAGCCGCCGTGGTCTGCCGTCAGGCTCCTCACCGAGTCCCCCAGGAATCCTCCAGACACGACAAAATGTCTGTGGGAACACCCAAGGAACTCACAGAAGACGTCCGTGAACCTGACGGAATCTTCGTCTTCGTCTTCCTCCACTCGATCCCGACCCTGGAGAAAGGAATGAAAGAAAGAAAAAAGAAAGAAAGAAAAAAGAAAGAAAGAAAAAAGAAAGAAAGAAAGAAGGCTACATTTGGTTTCGTCTTCTGCCTTTCTTTTGCGGTGATTGATGAATCACAATGGACAGGCACCGCCATTTTGGGTAGACAAAATATTCGCTTCTTTCTTTTCCCGCTTTCTTTTCGTGTGCACCACCGACAAAATTAGATGGAGAGACAGACACACCGACGAAAGGACAGGTAAAGGCATTTCATACATGTGCTTCAAGTTGCACAGAAAACACACACACACACACACACACACACACACACACACACACACACACACACACACACACACACACACACCCTTCTCCCAACCGACTGACGTCTGCTCCCCCCTCGCCATCCTTGCCCAGTTCGCGCTTCACCAAGCACAGACTCCACACAGACCCGTCAGCAGACAGGAGAAGCAACTCCGTGCCCATCGGACTCAACGCGACCCCCTTCAGAGCAGGGCACTTATTTCCACTCTCCCCTCCTCCCGAGGGAGCGGCCGCCCCTCCCCTGGAGTTCCCTCCTCTTCCGGAGGTGGCACCCATCGTGCGCCTCCTGGCAGGTGAGTTGGCGTTGTCCGCAGGAGCAAGGGGCACCCCGAGGAGGAGAGACTCTGGAGCGCAGAGAAGTTGACACACGCGACGGAGTTGGAAGACTGGGTCCGTATCCGCTCCTCCGACTCCGTGCAGCAGTCCTGCAGTCAGTCAGTCAGTCAGTCAGTCAGTCAGTCAGTCAGTCAGCCAGTCATGCAGGCATCAGACAGAGATGGGGGAGAGGGAATGTCAGGCCTCTTTCTGTCTGTTCTTTTACAGGGGGCATGTAAGTATGTAAGTATCGTGCATGTATGGATCAACGTCTTTTAAAAGACAGAGTTCACTAGCCTTGGAGGAGTACAGAGGAAAGAAAGAAAGTGGTAGAAAGAAGATTCTTGATTTATTCACACCACCACCACCACCATGCATGTAGCACCCACTCACTCACTCACCCACTCACCCACTCACCCACTCACCGCCTCCCTCGCTCGCAGCGTCCAAGGAGGGTGCATCGGCGATGCTTCCTTCGTACCTGCAGGAAGGAAGGAAGGAAGCATCAATCACCCCCCCATCAGAATGAATGGAATGGAGAAAAAGGACGGGGAGGGAGGGCAAGAGAAGGAATGACGAGACAGAATGCGGAAGAGATCAGTCATGAACAGGAAGGGACGGTATGACCAGATAAACAGGGAGCAATTGAGCAAAGACGATGGACGGAGAGACACAATGAGAGAGAGCATCATTGATTCAGATTTCTTGATAGACTCTGATTGTCTTCCACATCGACCACTGTGATGTAAAAGAACGCAGTGCATTCCAACACATGTTTCTTCTTTCACTCGCAAAAAAAAAAGACAGGGAAAGGGAGAAAAAGAAAACGCTGAAAATACAGTGGCAGGAAAGCTTGACCCGGAGAATGTGAAGAAAGAAAGAAAATCCTCCCAGTTCCTCCCGACATACCGACCTACCGTTGTGAAGGCACAGACTCGCCATTGAAGTCCCAGTACTTAATCAAGTTACACGAGAACAGTTGATGAGTTTCCCCCTCTGCGTTCTGTATCGGAACTAGATTTAGATGGGCCGTGATTAGATGCTCAGCAGAGAACGTCAATCCGACCACTGGATCCTCTGACAGACACACATGGACGAGAGCCCCTTTCATCCCCCCGGCCAAATCCTCCGAGTGCAGCCCTCCACTCCCGTCCGCCTCCACCCCGCCTGCTTGGATCCCCCCAGTCTCTGAGGGCTCCCCTGAAGCTTCAGGGTCGACAATACACACGGCTCCTTGATTCGTGGCGACAATCAGCTTCTGCTCCGGAGTCCAGCAGTGAGAGGAGATGGAGTGTGAGCTGTCTGTGGGAAGGAGAGCTCGAGATGAAGCCTTGACAACGAAGGTCTCGAAGGATTTGGTGACCCTCATGAGGAGCACGTTGGAGTGGGTGAACAGAGCGACAAGGTCTCTGTTGGTGGGGCACACGGAGACTGACTCAATGCGGTGGGGGATGGTGATGTCTCCTCCTGCAGGCAGAACAAAGGAAGCCGACATATATCAGACGCGTGAAAGAAACAATGCAGTCAGTAAGTCAGTCAGTCAGTCAGTCAGGAAGGAAGGAAGGAAGGAAGGAAGGAGAGAAGGAAGGAAGGAAGGAAGGAAGGAAGGGAGGGAGGTGGTGCTGACATTCGGCTGGACTTTGGACACTTCTACCCACCGAGAGAATGTGCAGACAGACACTACGCAAAAGCGGGCCAACAGAGAGCGAAGATCTGGCGAAGAAGTTTTTTGAAAAAGAGATCCAGAAAGCCTCATCGAAATGAATGAAGCGGCTGAGGGGACAACACATAAGTAAACATGCCTAGGACACGCCTGTGACTCATCAATCCTTGCCGGTGCGCTTTTCACTTTCCCCATCTGAGTCAACATTCTTGCTTGTAACCTGTCTGACACGCAGAGCAGCTGCCAAACCGACGGACGGACCCACCAGGCAGCACCTCCTTTTTGTTGGTCGACACGATTACAACGCGCGAGTGTCGTCCTCGAGAGCAACAGAAGAGCCGGGATCCGCATCTGTGGAAAGAAAAGAGAACGAAAGGAAAGGAAACGGTGGGTGTGTATGTTGAGCAAAACCGGAGAAGAAAAAGCCTCGACAGAGATCACGTATAACGTTAAGAAAGACAGGCAGGCGGATTGCAACACAAGCAGACAGGCAGGCAGGCAGGCAGATAAGACCAATAGACAGATGAATGTACGGCCAGATAGACGGGTGGAGAAGTGGGTAGATACACAGACGGGCAACCAAGCCAACAGACAGATCGGAAGACAAATATATAAATGCTTACTTACTTACCTGGAGAAGGCGAGGTCTGCCACGTCTAGATTGCAGAGTCCCTCGAGTACTGTGCAGGTTTCCATAGTCTCGAAGGAAGAGAGAAAGATGGAAGGCACTGCTCCTCTCTCTGCGAATGCCACAGTCTTTTTGATCGGGTTGGCTGCCAATCTAGCAATGCCTGAGATGACATGCGGTGTCCCGGAGTCTGTCTTCACTGTGGGGTTTAGGTACAGCTTTGTTCCGACCGGGTGTTGTTTTGGCGTTGGTTTGGAAGAAGAAATCTCAAGAGGATCATCATCGGTGGTTTCCTGGAACCTCCAGAAACAGATGGAAGTCCCAGCAGAATAGACCAACCAGTCTGGAGCCACAAAATGCAAAGGTGTTGTGCCTTCTGCACCAGAGAAGTCCCCAGCAGAGGCGACTGTCGCCAGACTCTCTTGGGGTGTCTTCTTTGTCATCTTGCTTATTGACAGGCAGATCGAATGTCTCGACCGTTCTGGCCCTCCTCCAAGCCTCGCGGTTGAGCTCTGTGGGATTTCAACTGTTTGAGCAACACGAAAGAGGAGGCGTGCAGAAGAACAACACTTGAGGCCTGGGCGTTGTCGGGAGAAAACTTCGAAGTCCCCGCGACGTTCTTCTGAGTGCTTTAATCCAATGCCGACGCACAGTCTGTCCGACCTTCAGATAGGACAGTATAGGTGCTCCACTGCATGCACAGGCGTTGCAATCAAAAGTATATACGTGATCGTCAGTGAAATCGAGTGAATTATTAATGCACTAAGTTATACACGCAAGTCAGATCGCGCGCATTGCGCGCGGAAGTATCAGTCCGGCAGCGCGGATCGCCACCTCTATACTGCACGGGTTTTATATGCCCTCTTTGCGTGTTAGCATGTTCATCTATGATCCGTGGGGCCTTTTTTATACGTGTTTGAGAGCTCATTCGGTTTTTTGGATCTCTTTGTATTTCGTACGAGGAGTCTGCTCCGTGTTTTCTCTTCATGTCGAAAGCTTCTCATGTTCTTGTAGACAATGACGGGAGTATGAGCTTGAGCTTTGTACTCGTCTGTACATCCTGTTTTATATTCGATTTGGCATCGTCTTTCCTGGTTCCCTTCCGTACATCTGCTATTCTTCGGTGTGCTCTGTTCTTCAGCATTTCTTCATCATGCGTCGTAACGGTTGTGCAACGCCGTGCTTCCACTTGAGCATGCCACCGTAGAGTTCGTTTTCCCGTATTTCGCTGATCGATTGTTGCGGCCCAGTCATATTGTCAAGCCGCCCTAGGGTTTTTATGGTATTCTGACTTTCTAACTTCTAGTATACCTATGCATGTCGAACTTCACCAGTGTTTTATACTGGGCGGTGAGCTCTGTGATGATGCATGGGTGCATAGCTAGGCGTGTGTGTTCAGGTGATCGTTCATGTGCATAGCTGAAAGTTAAATTTTGATTGAATTCTGTAGTGAGTTCACTTCTTCTTATTGTTTTACTAGCTTAGATGCAAGTGCTGGTGAGTACAGAACCGATACCGGTATGAGTGGCAAATCCTGTAGAATCCTCGTTAATTTGTTTGATTGTATTTGGTTATGACTATTTTGGAGGTGGGATTCAGCATCTTGATTAGTCTTGATCCCCGGCCCCCTATACTTACTGTAGCATGCTGTTTTAGCCACGGGGAGGTCATTACATAACGTTTTGGTGGAGGGGATTGGTGGGGGATTATTAGCAGGAATTGGAACAATAGACGTCGGCATACTTGCAACGCTTTCATTTTTGACAGAGTTTAATTATTCTTGTCATAAAATATTAGGGTTTTCGGAGGTTTTATTTAGTTTTATTTGAAAAACATTATCCTATTTCAGCAGCTATTACAAAATCTGTTGTCGTCACAAAAACTTGCCGAGTGGCAGATTGATATAGATTGAACAAAAATAAAAGGAAAAGTAATGAGGCGGAGGTCATAGGTGGAGAGGACGAAACGAGACGAGGACATTCTCAAAGGTAAAGAGTCAGACGAATCGGATTCTCCTGGAGCCCCATTCGCAGGCTCGGGCCATGAATTAGGCGCACAAAGTTTCATCCTGGGGGCACTAAAACTAGTACTCGAAATACTGAAAGATACTGGAAGCAGGGCTGCAGGCGGTGGAGGCGGCTGCAGGAGCCCTTTTATAGGTTTTTTGATTCAAAAAAAAAATCAAAGAGGTACATGTGCCCACAGTGACTGCAATTCTATAACAGCTGCATGAAGACTAGCATAAAGATATAAATGAATCATAAATGACACTTTTTTTTCAGACTTTCTCTACGTTGCCTCACTGGGGTCTCAAACTCCTCTGCAGTCCAGGATATTCCGGGATCTAAAACTATATAGTCCGTTTAAGAGTAACAACTGTCTGTCAGTCAAAATCTTTAGTTACTGACTTTTCAGTAACTTCGTACCAGTAACTTAAGCCCCCTAGAGGTCTTCTACTTCTTTTTAGTTACCATAGAATCTCGGCCTAAAAGATATAATCGGATGATAATCCAGTATTAAATCGTAAGTGTATGCACCGGTATGCAAATGTTTTTACCTTAGAGTTCTTCTATTGTTTTCTAGTTCAGTAAGATCTTGGGCCTTTGGGCCTAGCATGATTCAGTAGCACGTTCACATGTCTAGCTTTATGGGGTGGATGCGTGCATGATGGATCATACGCCCCTGATTAAAGTCGAGTAGAGACAGAGAGACAACTGTTTCTGTGACAATTTAGAAAAGAAAACTTTAAGACTTTGATGGTAGCAAACGAAAGCAAACAATGAAAGGAAAACAAAGTTACTTTTCAAAGGGAGGGGCTGCCAATGGTCAAAACAGAGACAAAAAGCAGATCAATCTGGAAAAGCGTAGAGTAAGGTAGTCAATTCTCCTTCCCCAAAGAAGAAAGATTTGGCAGCAACAGTAGCAGCTGCAGTAGCAGCGACTCTCAAGGGCTAGAAAGGAGAAGAGGGGAAGGGGGAAGGAGATGGGAGACCACGTGGTCGGGGATAGCCTCAAAAATAGCTTAAGGGCTAAGACAGCCCTGTGTTTTCTTCTTTCTACTGGATTAGCCCCCTCTGACCCCCTCCGCCTACTCACTCCACCCTGGGCTACCCACTGGGTGCGAGGTTGTGGTGGGGTTGTTGAGGGGTAGGGGGAGAGAAGAAGGGATGATGTGTATAGGAGGAGAGGGGGAGGAGAGGATGTAAATTTAAAGAAGACGACACTAGAGACGACATTTGATATACGAGGTGGGAAAGGGCAGAATATGATGTGTGAGTATGTACACGTTCCTGAAGAAGTATCTCCCTCTTTTTCTTTCTCTGTCTCTAGTCTAGCTGTCTCTCTTTCCTTCTCATTTTTGTTTTTTATCCTAGTTTTGGTCTGGTAGTATGACGGTGCATGCCGATTGACTCAGAGAGAGGGAGTCTCTTCAACCTAAGGCTCCCTCAGGCTCTGTTTTCGATGCGATCATTGCGATTTCATGTAATATGGAGACGCAGTATACATAATAAAACCCTCAATCATCATCCCTGCCTGATTTTCAAGAAAAGAACGAATCTTTTCAGCGAGCTTAAGGTTAGTTTTCTTGACTGACAGAAGGTAGTCTGTGATAGCTATACACAGCTGCAGATCCTAGGAGTCGGTCATAATATGATTTTGTTTCATGTATACAGATGCACTGTCAATCAAACTATTTGAAACAACATATTCTGGTCTCTTCTCTTTCTCTCTGTCACTCCAAATTTATTTTCGTAGCTTATGTGTGTCTATGCACATCTTAAGTTGACTAAGCATTGACAGACTGGACTCCACTTACCCATGGAATGACTACCAAGTTGAAGACGCAGGCTCTCTCACTGAGAGACAAGACTTGGGTGGCAAGATATGTCGCTCTGCATCGGTGCGGCACCAGTAGATCCCGCCCGCGCGCCTTCCTCATGCAGGCAAAGACCGCGTCGCCGCCTTTGGTGGCACAGCTAGGCAGATCCCGCCCGTACGCCTTCGGCGCACAGGCAGAATTCACATCACCGCCTTCGGCAGCGCTGGCAAAAAGCGCGCGGGCGCCTTCGGCGCTGAGCAGAGACCGCCTCTGTCAGATTAAAACGTCTACAGGTTCCCGGGGGTATGATAACGCTGAAAATCTCTAAGATGATTTTCTAGATGAATTAAGTTTGATCACTTTTAAAACTTGTGTCAACATCATGATCTATCATAAAAATTTTTTAGGTCCTCATTCTCATATGTAAAAACCCTATGTCTATTTTTACTACCGTAACTTCCGAAAAATGTTGAAGTTACTTCTAGTACAGTAACTTGAGCTGTCTAAAAAAATTAAGTTACTTTTTTTAAAAAGTAACTCTTAAATGTACTATGTATCTAAAACGTGAATTAGGACCTTATTAGGTTAAAATGCACGGTCTCGGTAGGTCCAGGTTACGAGCTTTTAGGTCCACAGTTCTCATCATCATTGATTAGTCTATATAGGCTATCATGTGCCATCATACAATGCATAAGTCTAGGACAATGCTTTATTGTCCCTTTCTCAGACCTGCATCATAGAATGGGTGACGAGCTAAGTGACGAGGCCTAAAGGATAACTACTTCAAACCCGGCCTCTAGACGATTGATGCACGTGTATGCACTGCTGTTAGGCTTAGTGCTAGCCTGAGGTAAAGCAGACGACAAAGCAAACTTAGGGGTAAACGGATGCAGATGGAAAAGGGGCACGCGCACGCAGAACTAGGCGCAGAAGGAAGAAACGCTTAATTACCTAGTTAATGACCACGGAATGTCTCACATATTATGCCCAGCAGTTGGCAACAGCCCAAGTGGTGTGCTCACCGGCTTCAACTGCCTCACTTTAATTCAAGTCATATTGTCGAACATTTAATCATATCATATTTTGCACAAACCATGTACGAGAAAGAGATCCATTCTTTCATTACCGTGTTACACTAAGTGCAGTGGCAAAAGACACCACGTAGTCTCTCTCGTCCGCATGAGACACAAGCAGATCAACGATTCCTCTAGAAGCCGCAGTCCGAGCTGCTTCGCCAAGCAGAGACACAGTCGGCTGTCCAGTGGGGAGATTTGTGACTTCAATATCCGTCAGACGCAGCCCCCCTTGTCCTACATGCCTCAACCCCAGTCCAACAGCCTTCGACACAGATTCCTTTGTGGCAAATCTTTTGGCAACGAAGGCCGCACAAGGGTTAACCCACGGTGATTCTCTGGAGGAGTTTCTGTTTTGGGCCTTCGTGATGCACTCGTTCTTTATGCGCTCGTAGTGCATGCGCTCCTGCAAAGTGAGGATGCGCTTGATGAAGAGGTCCTCATGCCGCACCTGCAAATGCATGCATGCATGATTGTTGTATGAATCGATCAATAGTCGTGTATGCACGTATAAATAAATTGCCTGGGGGCATTTAGTGTGAGTGAGAAACCAACCGCTTGATTCGCAGGTCCTCATGCCGCATGCACCTGCTAAAGTCGAGCAGACAGCAAAAGTTCTCTTACTCTTCATGTCAGGCCGAGCTCTGTTCATTTTCCCTTTTCTTCCTGTGTCATGCGCTGCCGCTTAGCTTCGCATCAAATTGCGTGCCGTACTTCTATCCTTCCAAGCTCGGCCCACAATGAAGTCTGCATGATTATCTGGAAACTCCTGCACGTATGTACGTGTGTCGCTCCCCCCCACCCAGTGTCACCCATCTGCCTAGGTGTCTGCTCTCTCTCTTTCTCTGATCTACTAATCAACGAATGCGATTACTTCACACATGCATGCAGACATACAGACGCACCAGAGCCTGTCGGACCCTGTCGACCTCCACGATGTCCGTGCCGACCCCCGAGGAGAACGTGTGGAACCTGGAGGCCTTCAACAAAGCCTGGCCCTGCCTTACCCTCTGGAGGTAGTCGGAAATCGCCGTCTCCTCTCTCGCCGTCATCTCCAACCACTCGGCTTCGGTCTGGTCGTTGAAACTGGAAAGAAGAGGGGGGGGACGGCAAGAGTACAAAAGCTTTTGTTTTGTATTTGACGAACACATTCTGTCTGACCGTTTGCGGACACTACTTTTTCCTGCAGTCGCCCACTTACTGGATTTTTTCCGGATGTAGAAAGATATTTTTCCGCCGAGACACCACGTGAAGCGCTAAGGGAAAAAGCTTGTATTGATGAAGGTCTATCTTCTTTCCTGTCTTTGTGTCTGCAGGTCTGTCTGTCTATACGACTTCTCTCTGTGGAATCATGTCATCATCAGAATCATGTCAAGGAAACCATAGGACCCGGCTAAGCACAGAGAAGAAAACTCAATGACAGGACGTGTGGGCAGACAGCCCGGGGGAAACTTTTCAATTCTACCATCAGTTGACAAAGCTTACTGACCCAAGCAAATGGAGCAGCCCGTGTATGCACAGATACGGCAGCCGTCTCCTCACCGAGTAGCGCCCAGCCATTTCTCTGTAGCAGCCGCGCCTGCACACAGACAGAAGCATCAACAGCAGTCAGCGCAGCAGAGAGAGATAAAGACCGTGACTCAGGGCAGAAACTTGATAGAGTGAGTAGCACAGGAGTGCAAGAAGAAAAAGCAAAACTTTACTGCAGATTCCGGAGAGGCACGTGCGGTCTGGTGTCTTCAGAAAGAGAGCGGCAGCTGTGTTCATGAAGGGAGAGTAAAGGAAGGGATCTCAAAGACATCGACACGCAATGACCTGATCGATATCAACGGAAGACGAAGAGCAACACATGATGCATGACAAAACGACGCAAAGCTCCGATATCTTTTCCTCCATTCAAAGACCCATCGCTCGATCTGCGCGCTTCTCTTACCTTTCGTTCACATCCGGCGGCAGAAGCTCCCTCCCTAGGGGCGTGTTGAGGGGCACGTACGGCACAGAGACGGACGCGGACGCAGACTCGGGTCCGGTCTGGCCCCCGTCAGGAGCGTCGAAGGGAAAAGGCGGAGACGGGGACGAGGAGGCGGAGGTGGAGGGGGGGAGGACATCTCTTGCGGAGGAAGAGGAAGAGGAGGGAGAGAAGGAGGCAGAGCCCCCACCGAATTCTCCTCCCATTGACTCCTCTGCCGCTTTGCGGTCAGCGTCGGTGTCTGACTGGATTCGGTCTGCATTCAGTCAGTCATTCATTCAGTCTTGTTTTTTTTTCGTTCAACAAACGGATTCTTCTGCCTCTTCTGTTCTTTTCCGAAAAACCGGAAACGCAAGCTTCTTTTTCTTTTTGATGACAATGCCGGTTCTTCAACATGCAACAGTGCATTTGCACACACACCATCATGCTGAAGCATGACGAGAAAAAGCCGATCATTGGATAGAGAAACAGACAAGCAGGTCTTCCTTCGTTCCTTCCCTCATTCTTCCGATGCCCACCCAATGAAATGAAGATGTCGCCGTTGTATTTACTTTCATACAGAATTCTTCCCTCATTTTTCCAATGCCCACCCAATGAAATGAAGATGTCGCCCAAGTCGAGGTCCCCCACTCCCTTTGCCTGCGGAACCTCTCCCTTCTTGAGGCCCCTCGCCTCTCTCTCCGTCTGACGCAAGAACGGGAACGACAGAATGTCAGTCGTCTTATCCTCCCCCCGGTACTCCCGGTTTAAACTCTGCGGTGTTGGGACAAGGGAAGAAAGCGGTTTAAACTCTGCACAAGATGTTGATACAAGGGAAGAAAGAGGTTCAACTCTGTATGCGGTGTTGACACAAGGGAAGAGAGAGGTTTAAACTCTGCATGCGGTGTTGATACAAGGGAAGAAAGAGAGAAGCAGAGAGAGAACAAACCCCAAAGAGAGAACAGCAGATATCCATCCCATCGATCCTCCCATGCAATATCGTTCGTATCTCTGAAAGAGAAGTTGACCCCCCTTTCTATAATGCATGAAGGAGATCCTTTGGAGAGGTCCAACGAGACAGGAAGTCAGACACACAGAAGTTGCACCAGCCACACAGAACAGACAGCCAGACAGACAGACAAATAGAGAGGACGGCAGGCGGAGTAATGCAATTCACAGATCCCGACCCCTGATCCATCGAATCGTTCGTCTTCTTTCACACTCAACTTAATTATCTTAAAAAGCCGATGCATTCGTTCGGGAAAGCTTCGCCAGCCACGAGAAGGTGCCGAACTGATTTACCAAAAACCCGCCTGTCAGAAAGTTAAGAGTCCAAAGAACCAACTCATTGGACATGCATGCGAATGATGTGATTGATGTCCATAACATTAATCGGAGGCCTGGAAGGAGCGCGACGGGGAAGAAGTCTACTGGTGCAGTCGGTAGAAAGCAAGTGAGAGAGAGGAAGGCACCCAAGGACTCTGCACAGAGCTGATAAGTTCATTTCTGCACAGAGCTGATAAGTTCATTCACCGACCGACCGACGGACCTGCATTTTCTCGTCGCTCACGAGTTCAATGCCCACATCGAAGGCTGACACTCTGCAGGCAAAAGGGAGAAAGAAGGATCACGCAGGGACACAATATTAGTAATAGGGGAACAGAGAGAGATTGACAAAGAGAACCGTGCTGGGAAACGACAAAAAAGAAAGAAGAAAGCGATCAAGGAAGGAAGGAAGGAAGCAAGGAAGGAAGGAAGGAAGGAAGGAAGAAGGGAAGAAGGAAGGACGGAAGGAAGAAAGGAAGGAAGAAGCAAGAAGAGAAAGAAGGAAGGACGGAAGGAAGGAAGGAAGGAAGGAAGGGAGAAGCAAGAAGAGAAGGAAGGAAGGAAGAAGAGAAGGAAGGAAGGAAGGAAGGAAGGAAGAAGGAAGAAGGGAAGAAGGAAGGAAGGAAGGAAGAAGGAAGAAGGAAGAAGAAAAAGAAGGAAGCAAGGGAGAAGCCAGAAGAGAAGGAAGGAAGGACGGAAGGAAGGAAGGAAGGAAGGAAGGAAGGAAGGGAGAAGCAAGAAGAGAAGGAAGGAAGGAAGAAGGAAGAAGAGAAGGAAGGAAGGAAGGAAGGAAGAAGGAAGAAGAAAAAGAAGGAAGCAAGGGAGAAGCCAGAAGAGAAGGAAGGAAGGAAGGAAGGAAGGGAGAAGCAAGAAGAGAAGGAAGGAAGGGAGAAGCAAGAAGAGAAGAGAAGGAAGGAAGGAAGGAGGGAAGGAAGGGAGGAAGGAAGGAAGTAGGGAGGGAAGGAAGGAAGGAAGGAAGGGAAGGAAGGAAGGAAGGAAGGAAGGAAGGAAGGAAGGAAGGAAGGAAGGAAGAGCCCACCCGAGGGCATCCTTGATCACCTTCACGTGCTTCTCGAGCATCGCCACGTCCACTGCAAACTGCATTTCAATATTTCATTCATCGGGCCAGGGGGTAAATGAGGGAGGACGGAATAGGACCAGAGAAACCGCAGAACCGCCCTCACTCACTGACTCACTCACTTTTGCCAGAGGGGTTTCAGCGAAGCGCATGGCGATAGAGGAAGGGGGGTTGACGAAAAGATCGTGAGAGGGAAATCGGAAAGACGAGAGCGAGAGGTTTCTCGTCTGTTATCTGTCTGTACGGTCTGTGTGATGCTTGCCGATTGAGGTGTGCATGCTACAAAGTCAGGGGACGGCGATGCGCTTCGGAAAAGATGAAGAGTAGAGAAAGTGCGCACGGGCAACAAGGAACGGACTTTTGAATACGAACCGTAGTGGATCGTACGGCGTATGATGAGGGGAAAGAAAGTGCGAGGAGCGGAGTCAACGTCAGACGCTAGAAGAGACGACTCAGCCACAGATAGAGGGGAGACGGCCGCGTTTTGGTTGAATTCGGTTCGGGTCCTTTTTCTTATTTAATTTTTCAAAAATAGACCATCACACAGAAGAGAGAGCAGGGCAAGGAACCTCAGTCTGAGGTACCCCTTGTCTTTCGATACTCTTCAACAATAACTCTCTCTGAGGGTGCTTACATTGGGATGCGAATTGATGAGCGTCACCTCTCCCTCTTCCTCTTCTCCCTCCAGAGACGGCGCTCTTCTCTCACTGGCGTCCTTTTCCCTCTGACCACTTTGCCGTCTCCCCTTTCCCTCCGGAGACGCTTCGGCATGCATCACGGCGTCTATACCGTACTTATCCTCACTGCCTGCCGCTGCGGCAGAAAAAGAAAAAGAATATGCATTTCCACGGTCTTGCCTTTCTCGCAGGAGAGACGCACCGTGCAAAAACGAATCGGACGAGAGAAGGAGGCATACAAAGACAAGAGACGGCAGCAACACCCGTCTCATCCTCATCTTTCGTGTCGCTAAACGGTAATTGAATTTCTCGTGAGAAAACTTGGACCACTACCTCAGACTGTCCACACAGGGATCAAGAGCACTACTGAATCGAATCAAGGTCCTTGCACAGCTTGAATCTTCTGTCCGCGTACGTGTCATGCAAGGCAAATCGGATCGACCCGCGACTATTCAAATTCAAGGCCGAAACTTTTCGGACTCGCGGGCCCAACAGCCCATGCAGGCAACAATAACTCAAACTGAGTCCACGTCCAGCTGCATGCCGGGGCCTCCAGAGCATATCGCATCATGATTTGATCATCCGTTTTCCATTGCATGACTTACTGCTTCAACAGGCAGCCCAGAGAAGATCAAAACGACTCGAGGAAAGGAAAATGTTAGATGCACGTGTCGGAAAGAAGGAAGCACTGTTGAGGTGAGTAAAAGAAGTATCTTAGGAAGTTCCTGTTATGTCCAATCATTTGTCTGACCTTTGGATGTCCCTCCTGACTTCTCCACAGGACATCTTCCGCTTGGCGGTGGCCATTACAGTGGGTGCCCTGTCCCTCTACTGCCTCTCTTACTGGAGACGGAGGCTGCAGAGACTGCTCCTCCGTTTCCAAACACGAGGAGCTGCTTCAGAGACGTCCTCCCGTTCTGTTGCCGTCTCCTCGGAATGCCCCTCTTGGCTTCCTGCACTCCGGCTGTTTGTAGAGTCGGATTCTCAGAAATGGAGAAAGCGGCGGGACTGGAAAAGAGCCGTCGCGTTTGTGAACACGAAAGCGCATTTGAGGCAGGTTGCCCGGTATCTGGCCCTCTCTCCCGTGATCGGCGTCGATGTCGAACACCACGCGGGTGGTTCTTATGAAGGCACTACGTGTCTTCTTCAAGTGTCCGACGGGAGTTGTGAATTCGTCATTGACGCTCTGGCTCTGAGAGATTCTATAGGAGAGCTGATGGGCCCCCTATTTTCTGACGGGAGTGTCGTGAAAGTCCTCTACGGTGCAGACAACGACGTGACGTGGCTGCAGAGGGACTTCGGGTTGCGGTTGAACGGTCAGTCGATGCATGGATCCTTTTTTGCTCTGTCTGTCTATCTCGTGCCAGCCTGTGCTTTGTGATGAAAAGACAACTCTGGAGGGGTAAGGATTCTTGGTGGGTGACGTTTTCCTAAGTTTGAATGAATGAAATGTTGTAGGCCCAGCTAGATAGATATGGATGAATGAATGAATGAATGAATGAATGAATGAAGAGACCAAATTGAATTGAAATGAAATGGGGAGGCGCGCCAATAGGAGCTACGGAGAGTCGTGTCCCTCAATTCTCTTCCTTCCTTCCGTCTTCTTGACTGCCTGTCTGCCTGCCTGACTGCCTCCCTGTATATACTGCCTGGATGCAGGATTGTTTGATGTTCGAAGGGCGGTGTCTGGTCTCGGAATGAGAGAGACTTCCCTTGTCGATCTGTGGAAGAGAACGTGCGGGTTCGAAATGAGCACGGCAGAGAAGCACTTGTTGCAGGTGCATGGGGGGGTTCGGAGGGGAGAGATTTGTGACCGTTCTGGAAGGCACAACGCAGAGAACGTACTCTCTCTCTCTCTCTCTCTCTCTCAATCAATCATTTTCTATGCTTGGTTGCTGCTTTCGCTCCGCTTTGTTTTCCTCCCTTCCTTCCTTTTCTTTTTGCACGATGCCCTTTTTCTTTCTGTGCTTGGATGCCCTTGTCGCGTGAGTGACTTTTCTTTTGTTCGGCATTGGCTGGATGCAGTCAGGGGCTGTGTCTGTCTGTCTGTTGCTTTTTTTTTTCTTCTTCCATGACCCCCTCCCCCCCTCCCTCCCTTTCTTGCTGTGTGCATTCAGAACAGGTCTTTCTCTCTTCCTCCCTCTCTGTCTCGCTCTCTGTGTGTGTGTGTGTGTGTGTGTGTGTGTGGGTGGGTGGGTGGATAGATGAACAGATGTATATATGTATGTATGTATGTAAGTATGCATGTATGTATGCATGTGTGTATGTATGTATGTGTGTGTGTGTATGTATGTATGTAGTGCATCTCTCTCTGTGTGTATTCATTCATTCATGTGTATGGCCGCAGATCTCCGACTGGTCCCAGAGGCCCCTTTCTGCCGAGCAGCTTCTCTACGCTCGTGTTGACGTCTCTTTTCTCCCCCGTCTCTTCTTTCTCTCGGCAGCGGCAGTCGCAGTGAGGGACGCAGCAGCGCGAAGACGGAATGTGGGGGGAGTGCGGTCCCAAAAGGAGGGGGTTCAGGAAGTGAAGGAAGAGGAAGAGAGGTCTCCTTGTCGGACCCCGCTGCTTCTCCTGGACCACTCCGCTGAAGAATGGGTGAGGAGGGGACTTGGGAGAGTCCTGCAAGAGGAAATGGAAGAGGGAGCAGAAAGGCACTGCAGGTGGGAGGATGCCTTGGATTCTTTCGTTAGAAGTACACACAGGCGTGTGTGGTTTGTGTCCTCGTTTTTTGATAGAGCGCATTCGTTGGTGGAGAGAGTGGCCGGTTTTTTGGTCAAGCCAGTGAAGAAGGAAACGCAGATCAGTATATGGGATGGAAACGATGCAGTTGAATTCCATGGGAAAGAAAGTGATGACAGTTCCGTGGGATTGCAGGGTGTGGGGACGTGTGGGGGGGGGATTTTGTCTTTTTTGCGGGAGGCGGCAATGCTCCCGGAACTGCAGTCGTACGGGCGGCAGCCTCTGGGTCCTCCTGTGAGTGAGAGAGAAACTCAGGCTGCTGTGCCGTTGCCCCCGAGTTATTTGTCTGCGGAGTTAGAGTTGAAATTTGAGTCGCTGAGCGGAAAAGAATTC
>JAHBMJ010005193.1:12500-17500 GCA_018398765.1 Chromera velia | reverse complement strand
CTCTGTCTCTTGCAGCTCTCGATTCTTTCTGTCTACCTCTTTCTCTTCCCTCAATCTCTTTGAGTCTCCTAGCTCTTTTTCTTTTTGCCCCTGCTGTTTTCCTTCTTTATCTGCACTCCCTTCCTCTCTCGCGATTCCCTCCCTCCCTCCGCCCTCTCCTTCTCTAGACGCACGCTGACCTCGAACCCCAAGGAGCCTCTCCGTCTCTCTCACTGCAGGTGCAAGCGTGAGGGGCACCTCTGTGATGACTCCAGGGGGGTTCTCTTCTTTCGGAGAGCTTGCAGAGAACGTCGCAGAAGCATTTGCAGACACGGAGAATGACGCAGGCACAAGACCCTCATCTTCTTCCCCTTCTCCTTCTGTCCCCAAAACCCTCACGACGTCCTCTTCTGTTCTCTCTAATGCAAACCGCGCCATCGGTTTCGCATCCTTGCCCCCCTCTCTCCCTCGGGGGTTCTTGGGGGCCCACGGCTTGACCTTCTGTTTCAACGACCGGAACTGCAAGACGGAAGAGGCACCAGAACCTGAGGCGATGAGGGGAAGTGAATCACCGAACCCCTCCAAAGAGGAAGAGGAAGAGGAAGAACCAGTCCCGGTCGTCTCCTTTTCTCCTCCATCCCCGGCCTCCAAATGGGTTAGGAAAGAGAGGAGAACTGATCTGCGCTCTGCCTCCGAGCCTGCCGAGCTAAGTCTCTCCTCCAACTGGGTCTTCAACCTCTCGCCTCCTTCTCTTACACCCTCCGCTAGTCTGTGCTTCAGATATTCCTCAGCTGCACAAAGGAAAGAAACGCAATTGCATACATACATGGATACTTAGACTATAAGGATTTATCCGGACCCTGAGCGACTGGGCGTTGGGTTGGACACACAAGAGTTTTGGTGGTGCTGTATTGGGCGGAAGGGAGTGGTCTCAATTCTGCGCGGTCAGGTCAGTCAAGTCCGAAAGAAATGGTCAGACAAGGCCGTGCAGTGCCGTGAAGCGCATCTGGGAACAAAGCACGGTAAAGATCTTCATACTGAACGAATGAGGTACAATGGAAGCGGAGGACGCAGCGAGGACAAATCTTGTAGGGAGGGAGGGAGGGGGTGAGGCAGGGAAGAAACTTTGCATCTGATAATAGGAAGGAACCTTTCTCTCGAACACCTGGAAAGGCCAGTCTCCCCGCAGGCAGGCAGGAAAACACATCAATTCCTTCCACTCAGCAGCTCCTTTCACCGGCAGACAATCCTCACGGAAGGAAAATGGAAAAGTGTGGGTGGAAAGAAAGAAAGAACTTCATGAATGCTGTGGAAGAAAGAACGAACATGCACATCTGGCCGGCCATGAATCATCCAGAGAGACACCGAAACTTTAAGGGCTCGTAACCCCCTTCGGCAAACGCACCGCTGTTCAGATTCACACTGCTCTCCCAGTCGAATCCCTTCCCTCTGCTTTCCTCTGGGAGTTCAGCAGTCTCCTCCGTGGAAGATGGGCGGAGGGCCTCGGTGTCGCCCTCAACCTCAAACCCCAAAACGTTCGCGTCCCCTGGGTACAGAGTCCGGTACAGTCTGAGTAAGTGCACCAAATACAAACACGGGCACGCGCGATCAAATATGTGTTTGCGCGGAACACAGAAGAGACGATTCGAACGAAAAGAAAATCAAGAGGCAGAAATGAGATCCGAACGACAGGTCAGGAGTGGGAGTGAAAAATGAAAGAAACATTCAGTCGGGAACGCATCACGCAGATGATACAGAGAAAAAGAGACGGAAGAGACTAAAGGGGGACGTCGAGTCGGAGGTATCAGATTTATGTTGTTTTTCTTAACTCTCTCCTGACACCCGCAATCTCTCTAACCCCGCCAGCAACACACACACACACACACACACACACACACACTCACACACACACAGAGAGAGAGAGAGAGAGAGGGAGAGAGAGAGAGAGAGAGAAAGACAGGAACCAACACCCCCCCTACCCTGACCCGTAGAGGTCTTGTATTGAGACATGGGCCTCGAACGTTTCTCTGTCGACCATCCCGAGGAACTCTCTGATGCCGTCTCTCTTCTCCTGAATTTCCTTCAGACACTTCTGCAGCTCCCCGACGCACGGGTGAAGAGCCGGGGGCTGGAACCTTAGAGCTTGGGCCTCCATGTACTCCTCTATCCTGAAGTCCTGCAGTTTGTACTTGGAAGGATAGTACCAATTCTGGAAGTCCCTCCCTTCGAGGGGACGAGTGAACCACTTCTCCCCCGGCATACCGCACGCATACCCGAAGATCTCCTGCTTGGCCTTCTCCAATTCCTGCCTTCTCTTCTCCCGAATATTCGTTAGCCTGTGCATATTCGAGAACGAGACGCCCCCACACCCACGTGGACCTTGACGGAGACAGGAAAGTCGAGACATTGAACGGACGAACTCGCTAACCGACTCACGTCTCCTTCCTCATTGAGTCAGTACCCTCGGATGCTTGTGCATGACTGGAGATCATGCACACACCCGCATGAATCACGTAGATGGAGGCGAGAGCCCGTCGGAAAGCCCCACGAAAAAGCCGAAGCGCAGCCGCTCGAGAAAGAACATTCTGGCTGGGACAGCACAGCCAGTCAGAGAGGCACGCGGACGTCACAGAGGCAGACTGAGCAAACGTCGGTACGAAGCCGCGCCACTGGCGACAGGATCTTTGAATAGAGCAAAATTTTCCGTCTTTCGCCGCAATATGCGCACTGAAATGGGAGCCCTGTGTACATCCCTAGTTCGATCACAATGATGATCTGACATTGAATCATGTCTGTGTGGCAGCACTGCGGCAATGGGATGCTGTATGGGATTGTATGGGAGTTGGCTGTTTTCCGTGCTGCCTTGCGCGCGCCGAAGGGGCCTTCGCGGCTTTTGCATGTGCGATCGGAGGTCCCCGCGGGGAGGGGGGGGCGGGGGGGGCGGGGGGGGCGCGGAGCTTGAAACTCAGGGGATCTCGGGGGCGCCCTCGCCGGGGAGGACAATTTCCCGAATTCATTAAAGAGACCGAGGCGCCACATGCACTTTTACGGTCGCCGGCATTCGCCGGCCCCCCTTTCACGCTATTTCACGTTGCTCTGGAGTCCGAACCTCCCCTTCTCCCCTTCTTGGGCCCTCCCAACGCTGCAAGAAAGCCCTTTGACGACGTCCAGAAAAACCTCCAGTCCTCCGCCCCCCCCCCTTTCCCCAATAGGAGCCCACCACCGCCGAAAAAGTCATAATGCCTTACGTATAAACTAGTATAGCCGAAAGCTTAATAGTTACCCCTGTGGACTTTGGCCCACCAAAATCTGCCTAGCCCACCAATCAGAAGTTAACCACCACCAGAGGGGTAGCTTTCGTTAAAAAGTTCACTCCAATTTATTGCTCAAATTAAAGATTACAGAATAGTAACAATTTAATAGTTGTATTCAGTCTATCTGTTAAATTATTAAGTTCAATGTTAACATTTTTTTATGTATACTCAAAAATTTTAGCAAAAATTAAGTAAACAGACTTATTAATTTACTTATAGAACTAGCTTTATTAATCCTGTGATGTCCCTAGCACAGACAAAGGTAAACTCTAAACGGAATGAAAACTGGGTTTGCACAAGTATACTGAGCATGCGGCGCGAGCCATGCAGCCTATTTAAGAGATGACTCACCACCTTTCAAAAGAATCATTCTTTTATTTATTTATTATTACTGAATCTCATCAAAATGGTTTAAAATAATGTGAAATTGCAAACTTGGTTCAATAATCACTGCTGGTTATAGCTTAGAGTGACTTCGGATGCTAGCTTGGACGAGTTTCTTACAAAACTTCCTCTGAACGGTCGATCAGCTTATCGGAGGTGGAGGGACCCTTTTGAAAACCGCAGGAAACATCGGAAGACCACCCCGAGCAACCTGCAGACACATGCACATCATCCATGTAGGTGGACAAGGAGGAGAGAAAAACATAATCGCATGGGTTTGTGTCAAATATCTCTTTGACAGACAGACAGACAGACAGACAGACAGACAAGAAAAAACAGCGGACAATTAAAAGGAAATCGCTCTGCAGAACAGGAAATAGCGATGTAGTGAGTTTGTTTGAAGAACCGGCGACGAGCCACTCGACAAAGAGATGCTGAGAGACAATTGTGTCCTTTTATCCTTTTTTTTTTCTTTGCAATACTTTTCAGGACTCTATCATTCCTTCTTCTTCTTCTTCTTCTACTTCTTCTTTGTTTGCCTGTCCTTTCTTTCTCACCTTCTTGCTCTCCTCCGTTGCTGTCATCATCAAACGAACACAGGGATCCTCCTTCTGCATGCAGCAATTTTGCAGGCATCCATGCATATCTCCATGCAGGCATGCATCCATGAAGGCACACATACAAACACAGATATTGATATATGCATCCGTGAGCCAATCCCCTCACCAAACTCACTCACCATGCATCTCATCAACTCTTTCGATCAATGATCGATGTGCCATGCAATCCAATCAGCTATGCATGCAAACTGCGTGCGTCAGAAAGCCCCCGTGCATTTTCCCATGCAGGGTCTTTCTCTACGGCACGACCCCTGCCTGCAGTACAGCCGAGCCGAGCCACGCCAGTCCCTCCCTCCCTTTACACAAACGACGCAAACGGGGAGAGAACAAAAGAAGGAAAGAGAACACACATCGATATTTATGGAAGGAAGAAAAGACCATTTCGAAGTCACACTCTCTGCTCACCAATTGATCTTCTGTCACTTCCTCAAAAAGCGGGTGCTCGCTGCACGCTTTCTTCATCCACTTATGGAGGTCCTCCACGTCTGTCACTGCACACACAAACATACACACACACAGAGAGAGAGAGAGAGGAGAGAGAGAGAGAGTAAACGAAAAGACCCATCGAGCTCGTTCAGCGATGTTCACTCAGACGATTGATGGATCATGATTCGTTTGCCTTCCTTTTGCCTACCCATCATATCACCGTGTTGCCGTTTCTCTGTTTCTCTCTCTGGAAGTCTGCATGCGCGCTTCGACGAAC
>JAHBMJ010005193.1:0-10000 GCA_018398765.1 Chromera velia | reverse complement strand
TCTGAAGGACTCGCACGACTCCCCCAAAAGACTCTTCGTTTCATTGTCTTTCGCTTCTACTGTCCCTCAGCAGTGTCGCTTCAGAGAAAGAACAGTTCTGTATCATCAACCACAAAAATCGATCTGACCACTTCTCTCTCTCTCTCTCTCTATCTATCTATCTATCTATCTGTCGGTCTGTCTGCACACCCGACCTTGTCTCTGATCTCCATTCCCAGAATAAGGGTGGAGGGAAACACAGAACCAAGAGCAACTGCACGATGACAAGAGAAGAGAAGCAGGGATGGTTAGATAGTGGACAGCCCTGCTTGATGAAGCCAAAGCAGGAAAGAGAGAAGAAATGTCACCAATGAACAATCAACAGAACAACCAGCATGCATGCAAATCAGCATGCAGCCGGTTGAATGAATGAAAAGCGATGGTTACACAGGGGCTTTGGGGCACGAAGCACACAAAATCGGCACTGCAACCGACGAACGACCTCACTTGAGCTATCTGTGTGAGCTCACTCCCCTACCATGCACATCATCGACTCACCCGTCAACCCCCCAAACCCACAACCAACGTCCACAATCTCGACGCTCTTCCCTCCACTGCCGTTCAACTCCGGAGCTGCAGAGCAAGGGGGAATGGAGAAAGGGTGTTGGTCGGTATGCCCTCCCGAGAGAGAGAGAGAGAGAGGGACAGAGAGAGAGAGAGAGAGAGAGAGAGAGAGAGGGAGGGAGGAGAACGAAGAGAGGAAGCTTCTCGACGGTCAAAGTTCACATGAACTGGAAGGCAAGTCGGCAAGCAGGCAGGCAGGCGTGAATGTAGGCAGGCAGAAAAACGTGAAAGGAAAGGCAAGTCATGATCGATCGAGAGAGGGGGGGGGGACAAACGAGCGAGAGAAGGAAGTGGATTGATTGATTCCGACTCGTCAAGAAACAGAAAAGGAAAGGAACAGATGGCGGCACTGACCGACTGGGTGGGGGTAGTGCACCGGATTTTCGAGTGCTGCATGCATATATAAATATAGCTTGCACACACAGCCGCCCCCTCACTCTCTCACACCCTTACTGCATTCACTCGCTACCCACTCAAATGCACACACACACACACACACACACACACACACACACACACGATGCAGCTCTGAATGAGCAAGCAAGCATAAATATGGGGACTGGTTGCAAGCAAAAAAAGAAGAGGCTGTCGTTCGAGGCAGGCAGGCAGGCAACAGAGCAAGGAATTGTACGTTGGCAGTTTGATGACATACAGAAGGCATCTCCCGCTTCCATGCCTTTCTCACTCACTCACTCATTCACTCACTCACTCACTAACTCACTCACTCACGGACAACTCTCTCACTCACTCACTGACTGAGACTAACTGTTGAGAGGCAATTTCCCCCCCTTCTCCTCCTCTCTCCCGAAGAAGGAAGGGAAGTGGAGCGACCAATCGACCCAGTCAGGAGAGGGGGGGTACTCGATCGTCACGGCATCTGAGAAGGGGTTCACGTGCTGCACGCTCGCTCTCTCGAAGCATGGTTGGCCGGTTCAGAGAGAGAGAAGAAATTAAGAAACAATTACGGATGCACGTGCAAACACACATTCAAATTGACCGACATTCAGAGAAATAGATAGATAGATAGATTGTGCTGGAAGGAAGACACGATGCATGGTGGGGACCAAATATGCGCATGACGATCCTGTGCTGAGACAAATGGACAAGATGATATACGCGTGTGAGGGTGTAGACAAACACAAAAAAGCAATGAATGATATGAACGGATTGCAGTGGAAAGTGGTGAAGCGCAGAGCCTATCAGAGTCTACGTGACTCCTGTGGAAGTCAACCCAAATGAAGAATGACCAATTGGGGTGCGAAAAGTGACTTCTACGGACAGACAAACTGGCGCCTTGGTCCACGAAAGAAAAGCCAAAATGCTTGCTGACGACCAAGAATATGGTGGGTATGAGTCACTCTTTGCCGTCTCTTTTTGCTTCTTTCGCCGCATTGCCCCAAAGAGATTCCGAATGCATGTAAAAGAAAAGAAACCCATTCAAACTGACTGCGCGTTGTCGGTACTCGCCCTTCTTCGGCTTCTTCACCTTCTGCTGGTTCTCCATTGCTTTGCTCCTTGACGTTGCCTTTCGATCGAATAGTGGGAATCTTAATTTGCGTCTGTGCCAGCTCTCAAATTCTCTTCAATGTGGGTGACAAGAGAGGTTCAAAATTCAAGAAATTTGGAAAGACCGTGGCCCTCAACAGCATGAACTGTCGGACTGCAGCAGGATGGCGCAGACTTCGACCTGCATGTGAGTGTGGCACGGGATCTAGAGAGACCGCTGGTTACAGCTGAAAAGAGGAACGGATCAACGCGCTTCAACCATCGATCCGGCGGCGAGTGAAGATTTTGGATTAAATGCGCATTCAATCTCTGACAGAGTGTGTAATTATTGCGGACACAGACTGCGAGTGATGGTGGTGGATACGCGGCTGGCAGAAGGCAGAGCGGAATGGTACAGAGTTCTGTGGAGGAGTGTAGAATAGTGTAGAGGAATCTAAGAGGAGCGCCTGGAGCGGTCATAAGCTGGAGTCTGGAGACGGCATTCAATGCCGTCTCCCATGCAGATTTCCCCCGTGCATAGAATGCCGCGCGTAGACGGGTGAAAGTGTGACGAACATGCAGGATTGCGGTCATGAATCGATCCAGTCGATCACCGTAATTGCTTCGATTCAAGGGTCACAGACTCTCCCTTTCAAATTGTCCGTTTCTGCACCATGTGCACATATCGGTATGTATACATAGTATGTATACGTGAAAGAAAGGAAGCGTAGAGTCCGACAGAGTCTGGGGCAGAAGATCTCACCCGTCTATTTCTTGCATGCCGCTTTTTTGCCGTACCTCGTATCAGTGAATGACTTGCTGATTCCTTTTCCTGCTTCCTCTTCCTTTTCCAAGCCGTTGAGGCATCAATATGGGCTCCGTCGGTCAACGCTTCGTCTCCGGGCCCACGTATGATGCCGAAGTGAAACTGTTTGGAAGGACGATCCAGTCGATTGGCGGTCGGTCGATCCGCACCATTGTCAAAGGCCCCCCTCCGGAGAGTGCAAAGGCTTCTGTTCTTTTCATTCACGGCACTGGGGGAAGAGCTGCACAATTCAGACACCAATTCCAAATTATGGAAAAGTCCTTGCCGGATTTCAGACTGCTGTCGGTTGACATGCAGGGACACGGGGAGTCCGATCGACCCACCGATAGTGATTCGCACTATACTCCTGCCGAGCTAACAACTACTCTCTTGTCCTTTCTCCAGGAAGAGAGAAAAGAACACAAAGGAGACGGCCCACACTCGTTGGTGCTGGTGGGACATTCCCTCGGCACCCTCCTTGCTCTTTTGCTCTTCAAGCGTCTGTGCTTGGAGGCAAAGGACGCCTTCAAGATCCATGGGCTTTGCCTCGCGGGGGGCCGAGCTAAGCCTCTGGCATTGCCTGGTTGGATGCTGTCGATGCCTGCGTGGATTCTGGAAATAATGCGGCCTTTGTTTCGAGAGAAGTCGAACCAGGCCCTGTTCTTCGACAGGGCTGTGAGTGAGGGGGAGGGGGGGGAGGGGAAAGGGGAGGATGAGTGCCTTGGGTTGAAGGGAAAGGCATTGGAAACGTATGAGAATAACGCGACAAGTCAGAATCCGATGTTTGTGATTAGAGCCCTTGGGAGAGGGATGAGTGCCTCAGACATGTGGAAGCAAGAGATCGAAACCGTTTTGGATTTATTCCAACCCCCTAACGAAGGAGACGGACAGAGTGAGGCAGCAGACACGTCCCGTCCCATGCCGAAGGTGTTCCTTGCAGCAGGGCGGCACGATTCCCTCTGTCCCCCGTCCGAGTCAGAAGAGATGGCGCGAATCCTCAGAGAGAGGATGGGGAGGGGGGGACAGAAAGAGGCAGAGGGGGAAGATGTAGTGTCGGTGAAGGTTTATGAGGACTGCGCTCACAATTTCTTCATGGAGGCTTCGACTGTCGGGGCATTCTCGGAAGATTTGGTTGCGTTTGTCAACAGATGTTTGGAGTGCTAGTTTGGAGTGAGTCACGCCAGCTGCGTGTGTGTATTCGTGTATGAGTGGGGGGGCAATTAAATGATTCAATCGGCCAATCGGTGAATGGGTGAGTGCGTCAATGAGTGCGTGACTTAGTGAGTCATTGAGTTGAGCAGTCAGCAACCTGACACTGACTGACAGCAAGGGAATGAGTCCGAATGCACATGACTGAATGAGTCGGCAACTGGATGGCTGGGTCACTTTAATAATTATATACTGATCAAGTAGGTCAAACGGCGGTCAAACGGTGGGAAGCAGATCTATAGGAAGCACTCCGAAGCAGATGGAAGCAAGCTGTGGGAGATTTTGTGATAGGTTGATTCCTGTCGACAATCAGCCTGAGACGTAGGAACATGCATGGAAGTATGCGTGAATTAAAACATTTCTACTAGCATTTCTAAGCCTACCTGAGCCTATGGTTTATGTTAATCTATCACGGACATAGTCACAACTATCCATTTCGGATCTTGTAAAGTTTTTTATTTGCCTAAAATTTCTTGAAAGTCCACACCAGGAATCTTTAGAATACTTTAGAACTGCCGTTTTTAGTTGCGTTTGCAAAAAGTAATAAATAATATGGGGGGTGGTGTAGGTGAGTATACCCATATGTGATTTTGATACTCCTGCGGAGCATGCCGTGGCCCCGTTGAAAGGGGGAAACCGGGGGTCGCGCATTATCGCGTATGAAGGCCTAAATACAACTAAAAATTAGTCTGAAATTCTCACTCATAGTTATAGCAAATCGATCTGCAAACTGTCTACGATACATATTCTTTACCTAAGTTTATAAAACTAATTTGCCATATTTTTTCTAACATTTTTAAAAAGGAAAAAATGACGATCTAGAGAATGATTGACTCGTTTTCTAGTTAACGTGATCTCTCAATACACTAATAACTCGATTAGGTTCGATACGAAAACACAGTAAAGGTATCTGTGAAAAGGCCCCAGACACGAAGGACGGTCCAAGGACCGGGGAGGAGTGAGCCAACAGTATTTGACCTAGTCTTTGACAGTGTACTATTACAGTGTCTGCATATATATCTGCATCACTTACATAATAGTTACTCTTTTATCATCTTTCACCCTTTGTCCTAGCCTTTGTCTCTCGATTTTGCTGTCTGTCTGAGACACTGTCAGTTTCTCTACTTCAGTCTGGGTGCATCGGCCTCGATCTCTTTCTCCTATGCAGAACCATACATCTATCTGGCTCTTTCCTTTTCTCGCTCTCTATCTCTCTCTGATCATGAGTCTTCGTCTGCCATATACACACACACATACACACATACATACACATACACACACATACACACACACACACACACACACACACACACACTTACATACAGAGAGAGAGAGAGAAAGAGAGAGAGAGTTTACACTCTCACCGCTATATCGCATGCACACATAAGCACGCACATTACTCAGACTGACAAGCTCGCACAGGTATAGATCGCACACGCATGGACGGAGACACACATACACACACACACACACACACACACACACATACACACACACACACACACACATACACAGAGAGAGAGAGAGAGAAAGAGAGAGAGAGAGAGAGAGAGAGAGAGAGAACGGAAGATCAGATAGGGACGTGCTAAGGAATGTTCCCTTTCCTTCAAAGTTTCTAAGGCTTTCATTTCATTCACAGACTGATAGTATGATACACAGAACATTCAAAATTGTGCAGTGCAAAAAGAGGCAGTGGCCCTGGGCAGTAACCCCAAAGCAGGCAAGCAACCCAGAGAGTTTTGAGTGTGATTTCAAGCAAGCAGACCTCGGTGCACCGCCTGGTGGTCGTACAAAGGAATATGTAGGCAAACACACACCGAGAGACAACCATACACACTAGCATACACAGGCCCTGCAGTAGAGTGGAGCGGGAATGTCACAGAGCCTTTCAGAGGAAGCTTTCACGTATGCACAAAAATATACGAGGCAGAAAGGCCGACACAATGAAATACATCATGGATGTAGTCCTGCTAGATCCTTGAAGCACAAGCTGCCCACATTCTCTCTCTCTCTCTCTCTCTCTCTCTCCCTCTCTCTCTCTCTGTCTTACTCTCGCTTTCGCTCTTGCTCTCACTCTCGCTCTCGCTTTCTCTCTCTCTCTCTCTGTACCTCCTGGCCTCATACACATACGCATACACCTATATACAATATCATACAGACAAACATACGGAGAAGCAGACAGATAGGTAGGCAGGCGAGCAGGTGGGCAGGCAGGCAAACAGGCCATATTTTCATTCCAGGGGAGGGGAGTTTTTTTATAGACAGCAAGACAGACCTAGAAGACAGACAAATAGTCAGTTACTGTGACTGTCTGTCACTGCCAGTTGATCAGTGAGTCAGTCAGTCAGTCAGGCAGTCAGTCACCCAGTCTTTCGCCCTTGTGCTTCTCCTCAGAGTCTCAGCACTCCTGCACTCAATCAACGTGCACCCGGTCACTCAAAGGAGACGAATTTGAATACACACATAGCCTAAGGGACACAGAAAAATGTGGAACGGAGAAAGCCGGACAGAGCACACAAAAATAAAACCACATCACAGACTGGCATCCACATACATAAATACTGGAAAAATTTGTCTACAGGGGCACCGTGCATCGAAACGAGTATCGTGGACAGTAACGGGGGGATGCTTTAAGACAGACATGTAGACGGACACGGAAACCTAACATGCCTACTCATTCACCCATTTACTTAAAGATACAAGGATTCACAGCCCAAAGTCAGTACAGACAGGAAATCATATATATTGCATGGCAGGCTCAAACAGGGTGAATAGAGCTAGAGGAAAGCCATAGGCGCCCGGGTTCAGCAGCTCGCTCGCGGCAGAGAGTTGCATGCGCTTGCTAGCAGATTATCTCTGACTGTCTCCCTTTCATTTATGGAGTCAAATAAACAGGAGGAATACGAAGACAGGAACAGATTGACTACTCACCTTTTTTTGGAGCAGGACAGGTGGAGACTTAACCAAAGGGCAGATCTGCTTAGTCTGGAAATAATATGAAACTCACAACAGACCTAGCAAGAGACACTGTCAGATTGAGACGCGCGGAGACGGCGTTTGAAGAGTAGTGTTTTCACCCAGCTCTCACTCACTGTCACGCCCACGTCCGTCATTAAGTTGAAGATTTCTCTCATCTGTTTACCTACATTACAAAGTCTGACAAAGCTGTTGAACAGCGTATCTGATAGCACATCTGAATTCAGACCTCAGAGGCGGTCGAATTCAATCATTTCAATCATGCATGCACAAAATTTTTACTGCGCGGTCCCGTAAGGCGTTTGCGACCCAAAATATAAGGAAGTACGTAAGTGGTGCGCGTGTGAAATTTGGTGTAGGGGGCGGGGGTCACCTTTACTTTTTTCCTTTCGGTTTGGGCTACAGATACCGTGGCTCGGGGGCCACGGCAGGTAGTGTAAGGCTACACTAGCTAACACTATAAGCGTTGCTACGCCATTGCAAAAGACGGTTAGAACCACTAAAAATGGCTAGAACTGGAATTAATTACATGGTATGATACGATATAAGATGTTAAACTGTGTTTAAACAGTGTTGTAAATGGTGTTGGACCTATATGTACTGTTATGCACTTATATGAACCTCTAATGCGCTCTTACTCGCTCTTACTATAGCATAAAGTCGCCCAATATAAGTCTGTATGACGTATTTAGACTTACCACTGAATCTGTCAGACACTTAGTTTTAATATGTATCCTCTAGCAGCCTCAATCATGTTGTATCATGTTGTGTTAGAGTTATGTAAATATCTCAAGCGGTCTCAAGTGTCTTCTGGTGTTCTCTCAACCATTCAATCTCAATAAATCTCAACTAATCTCAACTCTATTCTGAGGACTACTCAGGACTGCGTTGGTTAGACCGACGACAATAGACGACAACTTATGCGCGCTGCCACCTGAACTCTTTGCAAGTGCCTTTGAGCTACGTAAAAATCTAGAAATCGTCCACGGTTCCCGCGGGCGGGGGAATCCGACGCGGGGGGCCGGGGGGCCGCCTGCAATCGAGGCCCGCGGGGGGCCGCGGAGCCCGAGACCCGCGAAAAAGCCCGCGCGCGGATGACAATTGAGAGGAAGGCAATGGAAGGCATGAGGAAGGCGATGGAGCACGCAGTCTCTTTCTTCATCTTTCTTCGACGATATTGTCCGTCGATGGAAGCAGTTAGATATTCAGACGCCTGTATATACACGTGTGCATGATCGTTAGATACTTTCCCACCCCAAGAGAAGGTGTGTTTCCCGTAAGAATTCTTGAGTCTTTTCCGGCCTGGAGAGAGGTACGGAGAAGTCACGCAGCCTCGCTTTCCGGCCTAGAGAGATTCTTCAGAGTCTGTACACGAAGACGATTGTCCGTTCAGTCGGGTCAACCGGTCAGGTGTATAGCGAACAGAGAAGTGCGGAGGTGGGGTGTGTTGCCATCGCACAGCTCAATCGTGGAGTGACATTAAAGGCGTTCGTTTGCAGGCTGTTGCGTGCGTCTCTCTTGACCCGAGCACTCAGGGTAGAGCGAAAGAGAACAGGTTTGTTCACCGCGGGCCTGAACCTCATACCTTGTATTTCGAAGGCCTATCTGAACTGTACACAGAAAAATAATTCCAGTTCCCAAAGCGTCTGGGGAGTTCATCTTCTGCCTTTGCAGATCTCACTCGCTCTGAGTGAGTGAGTGAGAAAAGAAGTCAGATCGATCGATCGATCGATCGAGGCTGTGGGGGGACACTTGGGGCAGGGGACTCAAACATCACGAGCCAGCCAGCCAGTGGAGGGTTAGCCTTTTTCGTCCTCCTTCAGACATCAGCTGGGGGAACTGTGTGTGCATTTGTTGGTCCTGTGTATTGCTTCCTTTCAAATTGAGTTAGGCGGGAGACGATTCTCCATTATCGTTATCGTTGTGGTTTTGAAATCAAAAAGGGGCAGGGAGACTGTCAGAGAGAGAGTTAGAGAGAGAACCTGACTGAGTGACGGACTATGGAAGGCGTCGGGAGGGAAACAGACCCTTCTGGTGTTGGATGGTCGAGTGACGTTCTGTTTGTTGATGGGAGATGCTTCCGAGAGGGGTGTGAGGAGCTCAAGAAAATCTTGGAAGTCGGGGAGCCGCACAAAAAAAATCTCATTGATGGCGCGGTCAGTCCATTGATACCCCACTCCCTTTCGTCGTTCTTTTCGTACCTCTCCTTCCTGATGGGGTGGATGGGATGCTTGACAGTGTCCTTCCTTCTCTGTGCACCAAGCATTTCGAGTGCTGCTTTGTTTTTTGTCGGCAAAAGACAGTCACTCTAAGTGCGTACCTCCCGTTGCTTTCTGCATGGCATCTTCGTACCCTGTTTGCTTTCTCTCTCTCGACTCGGCGTCGCATATGCTTCTTCCTTTCATTCATCCATCCAGGACGGCTACTTTTCTTCTCTCCTTTCTGTCGTTTTGATGCCAGGGACCCTGCCTGCTTTGTTAATTGTTGATGTGTCCCTGCATGCATGCGTGCGTCTGTCGATCGAACCATCCGCGAAATTTGAACAGACGTGTGTGCATTTCGTGTTGTGAAGAGGGTGTGTAAGCTAGGTCAGTCTGCGGCTTTCTCGGTCACTGTCTGTGTCGAGGCGCTTGTAGTCAGGGCAGAAAATTGTGCGTCTGTATGTGCATTGTGTGTGTGTGTGTGAGAGAGAGAGAGAGAGTGAGTGAGTGTGTGAGTGAGTGAGTGAGTGAGTGTGTGAGTGAGTGAGTGTGTGTGTGTGTGTGTGTGTGTGTGTGTATGTGTGTGTGAGTGCATGTGTGTGTGAGTGTATGTGTGTGTGAGTGTATGTGTGTGTGTATGTGTATGTGTGTGTGTATATGTATGTGTGTGTGTATGTGTGTGTGTGTGTGTGTGTGTGTGTGTGTGTGTGTGTGTGTGTGG
>JAHBMJ010005191.1:56311-72494 GCA_018398765.1 Chromera velia | reverse complement strand
GATTCGCCTCAACTTGCCTTATCGACAGAATGGACCTTCTTGAGATAGTCGGCTATAGCTTTGGAACCGCTTCTAGGCAGGATTGTGCACAACAGCAACACCATATCCTTCATTTTTTTCTCATTATCAGAAGTGCCCCTCCCGGTTGCACCTGCAACGCGTTGTGCGATCTGTATTCTTATGTCAATGGGTGTTTTCTGCTTCGCAATTTCGTACAGTTCTTTCAGCTAGTTCCGTTCCCTTTCTGTGTCCTTACACTCCGTCAGGACATGAACCTCATCTTTGATCATACGCGAGGGGGACAAACATTTATTGCACAGCCGTTCTGGTTGGGTTCTATCTATATCTCCCCCTGTGAGAGCCTTGAAAAGCGTACGAAAGCCTGCGGAGGACTGCAGCAGACTTTTTGGCAGAGGTTCAACACTGCACTCTATCATTTCACTTCTCGGACGCCATTTCCTTTCACACAGAAGGTGCATGGCCAAACGCTGTCTGGTCGGATTCTCTGACTGGAAAGGGGAGAGATCCGCAAGGCGGAGGAAAATTCCGTCTCTGTCTCTAACGTTCTTAGTTTCTTTTTTTAACTAGTCGGACAGCCAGGCACCCTCCACGATCTTTTTCACCGCCCTTTTCCTTCTGCCCTTGCCCTTCCTTTTAAACTTATCCCCCACTATGCTTAGTAATGGAGGCTACAAAAGGGAGCAATCTAATGGAACGGCCAGCCATTTTACTGTCTTAACGAAGGGTTTGCACAAGCCAGCCAAGTACTCATTCCACACTGCCCGGGGTAGAGCACGGTCGATCGATTTGATGCATTGGATGAAGCCCCCACTCAGCTTACCAAGTAGAGAACTGAATGGCTCAAGAGAGAGAGAGAGAGAAGGGAAGGCGAAACAAAGGAGTGATAAGAGAGACTAAAACAACATCGAACAAAATGTAATTGTAATGCATCGAGGCAAACAATATCTGTCTTTCTTAGCGGGATCGTTTCCAGTCCATACAGCACGACTGGCAGCCAGAGGGCCTTGAACAAAGTAATTTTAGAAAAGGAAGAAACAAAGCCTAAAGAAGAGAGAGTACCAAACACAGCCCTCAGTTCCTTCTCTGCCGCCTCAATGCGGGCTTCGACTGTCTTGCTAAGGTCTCCGCCCTCAAAAACCCAGTTGCCCAACTACTTATATTTACTCACCGCTTCCACTGGTCTGCTTTCATAAAGAAAAGGGGTCTGGGGCACTAGGTCGGGGTGGGAGGAGGAGAGACGCATAACTTTTGTCTTTTTTAAATTCACCTTCAGGCCGTGCTCCTTACAATAGTTCTCGAGGCGAGACAGACGTTTCTGCAAGTTTGAAGCACTGTGGGCAAACAGAACAAGGTCGTCAGCGTACCTGATGCTTTCGATTAAAACATCAGACAGTCTGACAGGAGTCTCTCTATCAGTATCCCCAGCTGAGCTTTGATTCCTATTTTCATTATCAGAGCTGACAGACTTATGCAGATTGTTGATGAAAAGAAAAAAGAGAGAGGAGAGAGAGGATTGCCTTGTTTTACTCCTTCGCCTTCTGGAAAGCATTCTGTTACCCCATCCACCCAAGCTTTCACCTGACTATACATCGAATGAATCATCCAAACATCGGTTTGGCTTACTCCTTCCTCCCTGAGCCTCTCTAACATTTTGACCCAAGGAACTGTATCAAACGCCTTACTGAAATTAACAAACGCAGCAATCAGAGGGCTCTTCTTCTTTTTGGAGCTAAGAATTAACGAAAACAGAGCAGCGAAGGCCTCTCTTGTCCCTACCCCCTGTCTGAAGCCGAGCTGCCTTTCGTCAATTTTCACCTCTTTCCTGATTTTTAAGTCCATCAATAAAGCAAAAATCTTACCCAGAAGCCCCACAATGTGGATCGGGCGCCATTCGTTACAGTCGAGACTCGGCGGGCCTTTGGGGACGGGAGCAATGCGCAACACATTCCAGCGTTCAGGCCAAAAAGAAAAAAGGTGAAACAAATTGAAAAAGACAAAGAGCAGCAAGGGGAGAGAGGAGAAAAACCAAAACATAACAAGAGGTAACAGGGGCCAACCCCATCCAAACCTAACGCCTTCTTTGGGTCAATTCCTTTCAGTGTTTCCTCAATCATGTGTATAGAGAAGGCGGGCTGAGAAGGAGGGGGGAAGGCCAGACCAACAGGTGCAGGCAGAAGGCCAGGACCGTCGAAGACCCCAGCCCAGAACTGAGTGAAGGAAGATGCAGCGGGTTGGATGTCCCTCAGATTTCACTAGGATTTCCCATCAATTTCCCACAGTTTTCCCTACGATTTCCATTTTTTTTTTGCTAGTTTTTTTATAGGGTAGTAGATTACTATTTTGATAAGTCTTGTGATAAGTGAGCTACGTTAGTAAACTATTATCATAATCAATATTTTAGTCAATCTTTGAAACAACAATCAAATTGAATCAATCAAAAAAGGTTTGTAAAAGCATATGTTTTGAGGTCCAAATTGAGGAGGCTCTAGAGCAGGCTTTGCTCCAGCGCTACATGCATGAGCGCTACTGAGACGCTGCATGACCAAAGGCTATGGCAGTGGACCACGCAGCCTCTCGGCCAGTGCTGTATACATATGCTCACTTATCACAGAAAATATAGATTATTACAGGATCCTTACAGACACAGATCAATCGATGCCTGCATGAAGGATCTGGCCGTTTGATCAGTTGCCCTCCTTAGAGCCAATCAGGGCCTTCAAATTGAGAATCCCTAGCTCCCATCGAAAGCCGGCATGCATTGGTGCCCCTGCTCTCACACGAAAACAATGGTCACTACTGAGGAGCATTGTCAGGGCCTCCAGCCGACACTCAGCCAGCACCTTCATCCTGTTCGGGAGATTCCCAAAGATCAGCTATCGATCCACGAATTGGTCGGGGAAAATGGAAACGAATATTTACAAGAGCGCGTTCGAACAAGTCACGCCAGGAGGCGCCCACAGGAACAGCAGAAAAACATCCTAGGCGCCTCATGAGAATCCCGTCACCCCTTAATTGATGCAAGGGAGCGAGTTCAGAAGAGAAACCACACACCCCATGCAGCCCTCTCCCACCCCTCCAACCAGCGCACTGTGTCTCTTTCCCCTCTTTTCGATTGCCTTGCTCTCTAACCGTACCCCCTCACCACCAGAGGCTGAAAGGCCGATGCGGCAGCAGAGAGAGAGACAGAGATCTCCAGCGCCCCTCCCGTCCTTCTCGCGGCAGAGATCAGATCTGAAGAGGCGCAAAAGTTCTTCCACCCCAGTCCGCCACGAATCTCAATCTCATCAAACGTGCTTGTGAATTCCATTCTTTTGCCCCCTGCCTCCAAGGAGTACCACATTTCCATCGCGTAGTCGTGAAGCTTGACCAGGAAGATCGACGCCTGGCCGTCAGCAGAGTTTTCTTTTCCTTTGGGGTACACCCAGAGACGGAATTTGAAGCCCTGCATGAACGTACGTGAGGAGAAGTCTTGATGATGTACTCGCGTGTGGAGGCGACAGTGCATGTGCATTTGCACGAATGTGGAGAGGGACAGACACATAGACTATGTGTCAAGACACGCAGACTGTTTGACTTCCTTTTACCCCCTTTTTTCCTTTCTGAACACACAGACTGTTTGACTTCCTTTTACCCCCTTTTTTCCTTTCTGAAATCATACGGACAATCAAAGAAAAAATATCGGCAACCAGACATTGAGGAAGGGAGCCCGAAGGAGACAGGACTATGCGCCCCTTGCGTCTGCTCCCCCAATGACATCACTCATGATCAATTGAAGTAAGTCACACGCTATTCATCATATTTCCACAATGAAAGGAAGAGAAATTGTAAGAAGAAAACGGACAAAAAACAACCCCGTGCAGCAAACAAGAGAACAGGCAGGCACCGTAGATTTAGAGAGGGTGGCGAAGTGGGGGGGCACTTCCAAGAGGAGGACGTCTTTTTCGGGTGTTTTTGCTTTCGTGGTGGAGTTGTTCTCTGGAGGTCCTGGGGAGTTATAACTGCTGGGACAGCTTAGGTTGGGGGGCTATTGCGGGAGGCATGGCTACGTCTGCGGAAGGATGGAGGGTTTGGCGGGGCATGCAAAACTGCTGAGGCGGGTGCTGCTGCTTGCTGACTGTGCCGATCGATGCTGCATCGGTGGACGTGGGTTGGCGTCCCCTGCAGGGGCCTGGAGATTTCGATGCGGTAACCCTCGCTCGTCTCTTCTTGCGTCTCTTTTCATGTAACCGCAGCAAGCGTCTTCGATGCATAGTCAAACCGCCCTCGAAATCAAACTGCTGGAAGCAGATGTCGCGGATTAGACACACAGACACACAGACAGACTATATCGTCATTTCTCTACTTTACACAGACAGACTATATCGTCTTTTCTTCACTTCACAGACAGACTGTATCGTCTTTTCTTCACTTCACAGACAGACTATAACGTCTTTTCTCTACTTTATACACAGACAGATTATATCGTTTTTTCTCTACTTTATACACAGACAGACTATATGTTTCTTCTTCTTCTCCCTCCTTTTCTTCATGAACAGACAGACAGACAGACAGACAGACTATATGACAGACAGACAGGCAGACAGGCAGACAGACTATAGTTTCTTCTTCTTCTCCCTCCTTTTCTTCATGAACAGAACAGACAAAACAGACAGACAGACAGACAGACAGACAGACAGACGGACGGAACTTCAGGCTCTGCATGAATGAATATGTATGTAAGAGACGAGGTTCCAAATGAATGCAGGAGGCCGGGCGGGTACGTGTGTGTTCACTTATGTAGGTGGCTGTTGCCGGGAGTGAGTATGCGAGAGAGCTTCGGTACTCGCTCAGCGACGGAGCTCGGCGGGGGTCGGAGGAAAGGGAGGGATTGAATGAAAGAAACAGAGTAAAAAGGAAGGAGAGAGAGAGAGAGGTGCTGCATAAAGATCGACTAGAGAGGAAAGGAGAGTAGATGAGAGGCAAACAATACAGGAAAGGGTGAGTCCAGACAAGCTGCAGGGAAGCTCAAAGACCCAGCGACCGACCTGAAAGAGGAAAGGAGTGCTGTCCAATCTCGATCCCTTCTCACTTGCAGCCGCTTTCTGTTCATAGTCAGGCAGGCAGACCTTCACCTTCAAAGTGTCTGCAAGACAAATGATAATGCAAACAGTTTGTCAAGCAGATCGATACAGAGTATACGATCACAGCCAGGATATCTGCAAGACAGAGACAGCAGAAGGTCGACAACTTTAAAGGAAAGATAGACTAAGTTTTCCTTTTGTTTTTTCTTTCCTGCATCCGTCCGAAATGAGTTAAGACTCTGATCGAATCAAGTCTGAGACTTGACAGAGAGAAAATTCAGGAAATTAATCACAAAAATGAATGAAACCAGATGTCTGAATTTCCGTCGATTGACCTTTGTCCGCTTGTCCCTGAATGTTTGGTGCACGAAGCTGCGTCCGAAGGCCCTCAATTTCCCTTTCATGATTTTCATTCCGCCGACGAGCTTCCAACAGTGGTTGTGTCAGCAGCTTCACGTGCTTCTTTTGACTCCCCTCCTCGTGTGCATCCATCTCCTTCCTCTTCACCTGCTGACCACACCCAGGCACCTCACACAAAATCTCGTGCTCGCTGCACTCTGTGTCCAGATGGTCTGAGACTTCACCCTTCAGAGGGTTCTTTCCACAGGCGTTCGGACAGGGCACTGGCACCTTCTCACACACCGTCAGGTGCTCCACCATCGACTGGAAGGGAACATTGTTGGTGCAGTGGTCACAGGGAATGGGGCGAAGGGGACACTCTCGCTCGTGGTCCCCGATCGATGCCCGCCGCCTTCTCTCCTGACACCCTTGGAATTTGCACTTCTGCTGGTGCTCCTGGCATTCCTGGTCAAGGTGCTCCTCCAACTGTTTCTTTGTCCCCCTGAATGCACATCCGTTTTCGAAATTGAAACACTTCCACCTGACTTGTTCAAGAAAGCTTCGAATATGCGTGTGTGCTGTGTTCATCTCGGAAATTTCTCCTCTGCACTCAGGGCAAGGCTGGTCTCTGTCAAGGACTTCTGTCACGCACGGACGGCAGAAGATGTGCCGAGCCTGACAATCCACTTCCACCACATCCTCAAAGTAGTCGTGGCAGATGGAGCAGATGGCGTTGGCAGCCAGCTGTTCATTCCCTTCGGCTGCGAAGGACGAGTCGAGACCCAGACGCCGGATCATCTCCGACTGTGATGCAAAAAATTCCGCAAAGGCGTTGTTGAAGTGGCCACTTGGAATCGTGTCCCCCTGCTCTCTGAGACCTCCCTGAAGAACTTAGGAAGGAAGTCGAGTCACCGGCCCGATTCTTCTGTCGAACACTCTCCAACAATTGTGCTCAGTCTGGTCAATTTGGATTTTTGTGGCACTCTTCCTGTCGGCACGCTTAAGGAACTGATTCAACTGAAGGTAGAATTGAGAAGGTGGTGATGCGCTGGCTGATCAGTGCCGGTTTTCTTAGTCGTACGAAAATGCGCTGTTGGACTTTCTGCTGCAGGGCTGGTAGTGTTCATTCCAAAGCGCCCGCCTTTGATCGAGATCGAAAGTGAGCATCATGTGAGCATCGTACCATTGCGGCAATTTGCGGTATGCCCATGGCATGCCCCCCCCCGCGCGCGCGCGCGGCCATGCAAAATTGCATGCATGGCCGCGCGGCGGGGGCTACCGCTGTGCCACTGTGCATGGCCCCGGAAAGTGCAGACGCGAGGATAGCTCGGATCTCGAGTGTTTCGAGCAACAACGTCTCCGACATGCAGTGCATGAACGAGCTCAGTCACATGCTATTTTTTTCGATCGCCTGGTCATGCAGTCAGCCAAACAATACATAGGCCAATCCTAAAGGAAAGGTATTTGAGGCCTCGTAGCCAGCTTTAGATGAACACAAGGTGGGAGTACGAAAGGGTTTTTTAACCGATCGGCGCGTGTACACCTGTCTCCGGCCCGTCCTTCAAATTTTGACTTCGGATTCAAGGAGACTGTCTTCAAAGAAAGGAAAGGCTTCTAGCCACGCTCCTTTTTAATTGCTTGCGTCCTTTTTTGCTCTGAAGGGCTTGCTGAGGGCGTCTCTGAATGCTCTTATCTAGATGGCGCTGCAAGGTTTCAGGGTTTTTTCTGTGGTTGACGGTCTGCCTATCTCTGTGAAGCGTGCAGAGTGGCAGAGAGGCCGCATCCCTGCGAGCCCCGACGAATTCCTCAGACAGCTTGGAGATGGGAGCGCGGGTCTGTTGGAGCCTCAGGGCTCTTTTGATTTCTCTTCTCTGTGTCTGCGTCTGAGCAGAGACGGCCAGAGAGACATTTTGATCGCGTCCGATGGGGAAGACGACCTGAAAGTTCTCGGCGACGTCCTTCAGGAACTTTCTGTCGACACTGCCGCTCTCTCTGCATCCACGCCCGGTCTTGGAGGTGGTATGGCAACAAGAGGCAACGCGTTCCTCCAGATTGTGGTGGAGCCCCGCCCTGAAAAGACCCAGACCCTTTGCAGCTTCCGGTCCTGCAGGAGGAGAGAGGGGGCATTGAAGAGACTTGAGACAGAGCATGCAGACATGGAGGCAGAACTTGAGAGGGAGCGGCAAGAGAGGAAGAACGCCCAAATTGAACTTACAAGACAAAAAGCAGAAAAGGAGACAATCAAAGAAGAGCTGGAAAGATTCGTGGAGGCAGCGCTAGAGTTCGACAGGGTGAAGAGAGAGAAAAACAGAGTGACGGAAAAACTTGAGATCGCGCTTGAGAGAGAAACGAAAGCAAATGAGACAGTACAAAAGAGGCTGGAGCGACTGACAAGAGAGATCGAGAGAGAGAGGTCCGAAGCAGCTAGAATGAAGAAAGAGCTTGAGACTGAACTTGAGGGAGAAAAAATGAAGGTGGAGGCAATGGAGAAAGAGTTTGAACAAATGGCGAGTGTCGCGACAGTGCAGAATCAAGAAGAAGAGGGGAAGAAAGAGCCCGAGAGTGAAGAGAAGGACACGGAGAATGCAAAAGACGGCATGAAAAAAACGTCGGTCACCGATCGACCCGACGGGATGAGAATCATGAGATTCCTCCAAAAGATAAATGACGGTGACAAGACGGTCACTGTGGTGGAGAAGACGACAGCCCCAAAGAACCTCCCCACCAAGTCACAGAAAGAGGAAGAGGGTTGGTGTGTGGTCAACAGATGGAGGCGTGGGAAGAAGGGACTCGGAGAGCTCAGAGCAGAGTCTCGGGCCGAGCTCCTCCTCGTCCCCGACGTGAGGGGAGAAGACTCCAACGAGACGGCTCAAGTTCGCGAAAATTCCTTCAAGTTTCCGAGAAAGGAAGAAGAGGTAGAGAAGCAGTCTCAGAAAGAGGTGAAGAATGAGGAGTCTCGGGGGGCTGCCGAGCAAGAAGAGGACAGAGCAGAAAGGAAAATGGACCAACAGAAGCAAGAGAAGAAGAGAGAGAAAAGAGGCCTGCAGAAGCAGGAAGAATCTCGGAGGAACAAGAAAGCACGGAGGAAGAGGATAGAGCTCAAGAAGCAGGAGCGAGAAAAGAGAGAGAAAGAGCGTGTGCGAAAGGAAGTTGAGAAACAAGAGCAGCAGCAGAACAGGCAGAAGGCAACAGAGAATGCAAGACAGAAGACCGAGGAGAAGGAAAAGAAGGCAGAAAAGGCGGAGATGAGGAAGGAGCTCTGCAGACAGTCGCGAGAGAAAAAGAAGGAGAAAGCGATGCAGAAAAAAAAACTTTACAGGCAGGAAAAAGAGGCAAAAAGGGAAATCGCCAGAGCAAAAAAGGCGCTCGACAGAGAGAATCGGGAGGCAGAAAAGGAGACGGCAAGGCGAAAGAAAGAACTTGAGAGATGGAAGAGACAGAAACAGAGAGAGAGGGCAGTGGTTGAAAAGGAAAGAGGGAAGGCAAGAAGAGACAAAGCGCTTCACAAAAACCGTCTGTGAGAGACAGGCAGGAAGCAGAACCAAAGCGACACCGAAAGGGTCAACAACAGAAAGAAAGCGGGAGAGAGTTTCGCAGAGAGACCAACAGAGAGTTCTAGTCGGGAGGCTAGGCCGTGGGAGAGGCCGTGGGAGGGGAGAGGCGGTGGAAGAAACGTGCGCGTGGCAGTAGAAAACTCTGTGAGAAGAAAGGAAGAGGGCGTAAATCTGTGGCTCATATCAGAAACAGAGTTGAACCTCAGGTTCCATAGATGAATTTTGAGCATCCAGGTGCGTCTGGTGTAAGATATGGTTGGATGAAGGGGTGTCAATTTGACTACAAGATTGATGCCATGCAGGTGCATGTGTGTGAATGAAAGGCAGGAAGACTTACTGCGACACACCAAGGATGTTTTGAGAGTGTCAATCTATGTGTGTGGGGGAGGGGGGCGAGAGAGTCAAAGGAGGCAGGAGCGGGGGTCACTGTGTTGGTATATTTGCTCTTTGACGGTTTCCCGCGTCTTTTGGAATTCTCTTTTTCGAAATGTTTCTCTCCTTTACAATTTCTTTCTTCCTGATGCCTTCATTCTTCCCTTCTGTTTTGCTCTGCACCCCGCGGGTGCAGCCCTTCAAGTGTTGCCTTCTCTCTTTCTGTCAGCGCTAAGCAAATCGGAAGAAAGAAAGAAAAGAAGAAAGAAAACAACGATATGCTTCTCTCTCAGCTGGACTTGCTGTCCGATCGTGCGGGTGTGGGGGAGAGGACGTTCGTCTCAGAAACAAAGTCTGATCGAGAGAGACCGTTGAAGTATACATACCACTGTCCTAAGGCTTCCTGTTTTCCTTCCTTCCGTCCTTCTTCATGCAGCACAGTGACGTGCTCATCCATGTGCAGCATCTGGTGTATGTATGATATTCAATTTTCTGGAGGGGTGCATGTCCCTGTCACTGCGGTATTGGTGTTGCATGCCCGTCTGCATGAGCAATCGGAAAGGTCGATCCATGATGGGAGGAAGGAAGACGCGCAAAACAAATTTGATCGCGGGGTCTGTGTTGAGAGCGGGGGAGAAACTCACAGTTTAGAGGGGGAGAGGTTTATGTGTTGGCGCACTGACTCACAGACTAAGTCTTTAGCCGGCGGGTGGACTTTGGAAGAATGAATCAGATGATGCAGTAGTATCCGCATTTTTTGTGGGTGGTTCCGCCTGCTGTAGAATCTTTGTGTCGCATTTTACGTTTTTTTTTTCTTTGCCCTGCTGCTTCTATGTTTGAAATTCTCTCCGTGCGCTTATCCCCTAAATCACTTTCATGACACGTGATCGTCCTTTTTCATTCCTTTTTCTCTCAAGATATCATTGCCAAATGATAAATAAACAAAAAGTTTAAAAAAATAAGCAACTTGAAAGAAATAGATCATACACTTAAGAAAAATGCACAACAAACTAGAAAAAAAAAAAAAACATTTATCTCTCTTTCACTCAGATTGCCATTAGACCTATAACATATACTAGTTTAATCCTTTTAGATTTACATTAAGTTCTAGACTCTAAATTTTGATTCCTATACTAGTAATATAATGTGAATAGCTATTAGTATACTTACTTACTTACTTAATTGTGGTTAAGCCTAAAGTCTCTGAAACTAGAGACAAATGGCAACCCATGCATGCAGTTATAAACAAAAGGAGCAAACCGCCGCAGCTTTGCCTGCTTCCGCATGAATATGAACAACCACGACCCTCCGCAGCCTAGGCTGAAGCTAAAGGCTGAACAACCATACAAGACGTGCGCACACTCATTTCAGACAAGCTTCGATCAGTGTACTTGCCTTCTTCGGCTCCCGGTCCATAATAAATGAAACGAGCTCTCTTACATATGTCTCTTCTTCCCCGATACCTCTTCCCCCAGCTGCAGCAGTCCATCTTGCTCTGCAGACCCTTTCACCGATTCCTGTTCTCTTTTCACTCTCTCTGCCAGCGAATGAAGTTTGAATTTAAGCTGCTCTGTTCGCACGTACGCAGACAATCGATGCACCGCATCGTCGATCACCTTTTTACCTTCGACTGTAGGACAGTGAATACAGTGTTCTTCGCAGGATCCACCGTGTCTCTTTCCCCCACCAGTACATGTTCGAAGGAGAGAAGTGAAAAGAGAACTACCAGACAAGAGAGAGCGAGGCAGAGTACGCAATTGAACTGTATAACCCCACCTCCTTCTAACCCTCCCCCCTAAAAGCAACATGGCCAGACGCTGGTGCGATTGGTTCTCTATCTGAAAATTACTCAGTCGGGAGTTGCGTGGATAGATGCCACATGAATGGGTGAGCCTATACTCACCGACGGGTCTTGAAGTCAACCATTCCGACAACCATTCTGAGGCTTCCCTTTCCCTCGCTTTCTGCCTGAGTGTCCATCTATTCGTTCTGTTTCTCCCTCTCTGGCTTTCTTTTCTCAAAAGATCTGGTGCGATTGTCTAAAGCATGCTACTAGCTGAATTGGCCCATACCGGGGTCAGCGATCTGTGCCATGCATCCCAGACTGCCCGAGGAACCTCCCTTTCTGTTCTCTTTATACTTTCTATGAAACCTCCCAACCGACAAGAAAGGATCTCTCTTATGGGACGCACACCAACCGAAACTAAAGTTGGCACCTTGAAAGAGTTATAGGGCAAACGGAATGTCCAGCGCATAAATCGAAGCTACAATACATTAAATGCAACGATATCTCTCTGACTTACTGGCAAGGCTTCCAGCAAGTACGTTACCACCGGCTCCCAGAGCGCCTGCAGTAAACGAACTTTGCATCGGGGGGGTAAAGGACCTAAGGATGAACAAGTGCCCATCACTGCCTCCAAACAGCGTTCAGCACTTTCAAGTCGGTCCCTGACTGATTTTCGTGGGTCCCCTCCCTCAAACACACGATACCCAAGGTATTTATAGCTCTCTACACGTTCAACTGTCTTCCCTTCAAAAGTCACTTCCCCTTCTATTTCCCTTCTTGAGCCTGAGAGTGCGAGAACTTTTGTTTTCTTTAAATTCACTTTCAACCCATGTTCTTGACAATAAGAGGCCAAACGGTCCAAACGCCACTGCAAGTCAGAAGAAGAGTGAGCAAAAATAACAAGATCGTCTGCGTAACCTATGCTCTCAAGCAGTAAGTCCGCTAATCTTACCTCCTCAGGGATACGGGGTCGCTGCTCCGTTGTTTCACTCTCCTCCCTCCTCTCTCCGCATTCTCCCTCCCTCTGTCTTTCATCCGTATCTGATTCCCCATCCAAGCTGTTAACAGCTTCCCTCCCTTCAACACTCAGAGCAGAATAAATATTATTAATAAACAAAAGAAAAAGAAGAGGAGAAAGTGGATCTCCCTGTTTTATCCCTGCACTTTCGGGAAAGACCCAATCCGATCCATCCACCCTTCCCCACACATTCATATAGTACATGGAATGAATCATGCACACGTCCTTCTCGCTGACTCCTTCCTCTCTAAGTCTGTCAATCATTTTCTTTCTGGGTACTCAGTCAAATACCTTGCTGAAGTCAACAAACGCTGCAAGGAGGGGTCTGTGTCTCTTCTTTGCTGAAGCCGTGAGAGTATAAAGAGCAGCTACCGCTTCCCTTGCACTGACCCCCTTCCTGAAACCTACCTGTCGTTCATTTATATTCGTTGTCTCCCTTAACCGGCCATCCATCAACAATGCGAACAACTAGTATACTCAACAGTGTATCATGGTATACTCTGGTATAATAGTGCTAGACCTTTTAAGTTTTGTGAGTTTTTGGCTTTAACTTAGCCTTTAAGTTAAATTAGCAGCTGTCATACAGTTTATTCTAGAGTTTATTGATCACAGAGTTAATATGAGTTAATGTATTAATACTATTAAAAGTTAATTAAATTTTTTTCGTTTTTGAATGGGAAAACGTTCACGATCACGAAAAGGATGAAGTTTTAGTTCGAATTCTACTTCAAAGTTTAAACTTTAAAAGTGATGCAACACGTGTTCGCTATAGCGTGTTCGCTAAATTACAAAGAAACCTAGAAAGAAACGGGGAAAGAAATTATGAGAAATCGGGATGAATTAAATCTAAGTTTGCAACTATTCGAGTTCAAATATCATTTTCCATAATTTATATTCTGAAAACAGAAATTCCTAGAGAAATCTTAACCATTTTTTTTGAAAATCGGAAACTTAAAATTTGATGAAATTTGCCGGGATTTTCCATGCATGAACTAGTTTTTGTTAAAAATCAAGGAAAATGTCATAAAATCTTAACATTTTAATTAAAATGAATACAATTTTTTTCTTCTTTGTAAGCGCCTTTTATGCACAAAGAACGTCTATTACTAAGATGATGCTAGACTCGGAACTACTCGAGCTGAGGCTGTGTGAATCCCTAACAGACCAGTGCAACTAATGTGCCTTCTCTTTTTCTCTTGTTTCTGTGAAAGGAGCGCCATCATTTCTTTTCCTGCTGCTGCTGCTGCTGCTGCTGCTGCTGATGCTGCTGTTGTTGTTGCTGGGGCCCCTTACACCCCCACCAACTGTTCCACGCAGGACATCGGTTCTCCTTCGAGACTCCTGCGAGGGCCTGCTCCTTGTGGAAGCCGCAACCTGCAGAATGAATGCACTCGTCTCGATGTCGTTTGAGACAGTGCGGCTGAGGCTCGAACGAGAACATGGAGGGAGCACCTCGTGTGTATTCAGCGATCAACAATTAGAGGACTGACAAGGGGTGAAGAGGGGGCAGCGTACACTGACAGACAGGTAGTAGGGACACAGAGGAGAGCAGGAAAAAACTCTCAGGAGAAACTCCACTTCTCTGCATGCATGGAATGGGATGGACTCCCTATCGGTCTTTCTCTTTACATGTGTCTGCAAGCGTGTGTGTATTTGTGATACCATGTGTACCGCGTACGTGTGATACGTTATTTGTGTGTCAAACAGCTTCTCTCTCTCTCTCACTGTCTCTCTCCCTGTTGCTCTGTTTCTCTGTCTCTCTGTCTCTCTCTCTCTCTGTGTGTGTGTATGTGTGTGTATGTGCGTGCGTGCGTGCGTGCGTGCGTGTGTGTGTGTGTGTGTGTGTGTGTGTGTGTGTGTGTGTGTGCGTGTGCGTGTGTGTGCATGCTTGCCCATGTGTATGTTCAGAAACAGAAATTTCATCGGTGGCAAAGTGTTTTCTCTGTGGGACACGGAGGGATCATCCCTTTCGGCTTTCTTTTCTTGATCCCATCATACTGCGATGACTCACCGCTCCACGTGGGCTTTCCGCACTTCGAACACGCCACTCTGCAGAGAGAGAGGGGACAGGAAAACATTCCACTCCTTTGTGCCTCTGCATGCATGGCCTTGGAGGAACGTCAGGGGACTTATGCACTTACTGTTGGCACATTGAGATCCTCCAATCAGTACTCTTCGTTTGCTGTGTTCAGCACCCAGAGGGAGCCTGAGCGGGTCGGGCGACGTCTGACAGATGTACAGGATGTCGCAGGGGAAGGGATCGGTCTCGCACTGGTAACAATGAAGCTTTCCAATATATATTGCAAAGGAATGGACAGGGCAAGAGTACGTGTGACAGATTGTACGGATGTCTCTGATGTGCGGAAAGATCACTTCATCCGTACATGAAGAGCTTTTATACCAGGTGAAAGTGCTTTGTTTTTCGGAGTAATTTGGCTTAAAACACAGAAATTTCCGGGGACACTTAATTTGTCTCAAACAAAGTCGATCATTGAATGCCAAAGAGCATGCTTATATATGTGGGAAGTTTTGTCTGACCTTAATGCGCGTGAACGCATGCAGGGATGCCCCGACCCGAATAGCAAAGCCGATTAATAATTGCCTCTTCTTTGAAGACATGCATGCATGCGATGCGTGCATGATCGACATTGCATCACTTTTGTTTGACTTGGAAAATTCTTCAAGGGACGACGCTCGAACTCCGAGTGTACCGCACTGTGTTGAAACGCTCCCAGTGTCCCTTGGACGTCGGGTTCTCTCTCAAAAATTTCGCTCGGAAGAAAGGTAGGGTCTGCAGACAAGATTTAGCGTCCCAGTGTTGTTTTAATCTGGAAATACTGAACGATGAAGGTGTTGAGAGAGCTTGGAAAGTTGACCGCGGCTGCTGATGACGACGCACGCATGGCTGCCCTTGTGCGTCAGCTGCAGATTCTCGAAAAGCCATTCCTGTACGTGTGCGGAGTCGTGGGTGTAGTGAGTCCCCTTGTCTTCGCGAGTTTCGGGCGGTTCGGAGCCCATGCTCTTTCCGTGACCTGGGTTTTGGCAGCTTGTGGCTTCCTGACACTGGGGCTGACACCGTGGTTTGCCTTGCGGTTCAAACGTCACGGTGACCTGATGATGTCTCTTGCACTTTCACTCTTTAGTTGGTTCGTCATGGCGGCATTGGCGTTTGCAGTCGAGGATGGGGTGATCCCTCTGTCCGCCATCCAACTGCATCATGGGGCGACTTTCGTTGGAGCCATCTTCTTCGGAGGTGCATTTCAACTGCGTATAGCGCCTTTCGCGCTGAGGTTCGTGATGGATGAGGCACCACTTCATTCTCATACAGCAACATGGGTCCTTCCAGGACTTTGCAGACACCGCGCTGCCTATGACCAACGGCGTGCTTCTCGTTGTGGCAGTCAGGTCAGTCAATCTGGCACAAGGAGAACATGTTTGTGTTCCTCTCTGAAATGCAGTGCTCACTGGCTCAATGTGATCGTTCAGGAAGTCAGGTCAGTCAATGAGTCCATGAAGCAGCAAGGTCTGCGAGCCAGAAAGCCAAGACGCCTGCCAGCCTGCCAGGCAAGGGACCCATCAGTCCGCATTTCTCCTGCAAATACAGTCTCAACGGTGCAGCTTCTTCATTTGAGTTTCAGATTCACCAGACAGGTCGGGGTCCGACGGGAAGAAGGGGCATTCCTGTCACTCACTTGTGTCCGTTCAACGTACGTGCGTGGATATGCAAAAGTGCATGCCCACTAGAACCTCGCACATACACGGCCCGCCCGCTCGTCCAAAATTGACCTCCGCTTTCATGTGAGCTCCTGACCTGCTTGTCTCTCTGTCTTTCTGGCTGCAGGTACATGCACGACGCGGCGCTCTGCGCGGCAGTGGAGCACGAGACGGCCCGGAAGGACGCGGAGCAGCAGAAGCATTCCTTTCTGGCGTACATCATGCATGAGGTGTGTGGGATGGGGAGGGAGGGGGGTTTGTGTGTGTGTGTGCATGTGTGTGTGTGTGTGTGTGTGTGTTTGTGTGTAAGTGTGTGTGT
>JAHBMJ010005191.1:41093-48417 GCA_018398765.1 Chromera velia | reverse complement strand
GGGGGGGGGGGGGGAAGGGGTCTAGTGCATGACTGGCAGGTCACGTTAAGAGAAAGCGAGATCGAATCATGTGGTGCATGGTGTATTTGTTTGTTCTTTTGGGGGGAACATGCAGGTAACGAGGGGACCCAGGGCCCCATGAGACGGACAGCAAAAAAAGGGGGGGGTAGGAGAGAGAAAAAGTAAGTCGGACACAATCACGCAAAGAACACGAATGCATCGATGCATCATACAGAGAGAACAAAAAGAAGGTCAAAGAAGGAACAGAGAATTGCGAAAAAAGAAAGAAACTAAAACATAAAATTCGTTCACAGAGGCAGAGAGAGAGAGAGAGAGAGAGAGAGAGAGAGAAACTTACCGCTAGGCATCTCATAGTTTATCACCACCGTCTCCTCATCCTCGTGCCCTTCACAGACGATTGCAGATTCCCCCGACGGATACACAGACCAAGACATCACCCCTGCAAGCACACAGGCACGCACGCACGCACGACGAAAGAGATGCATGCACAAAATCAAACGATGAACAAGATCCAGGGAACGCATGCTAGACCAAACCAAGTTGCACTCAACCAGAGTCGAACAGACAGCCAGGGATATCATCACATCCTGTAACTATGAAAGAAACAAAAAGACCCGAGGAGATAGTCTACCCACCATTCTGTATCTGTGTGTCCATGCCTCACCCTCACAACGTTCGAAAACTTTGCAATCCAAACAGAGAATAACGACTCTCCAGGTAGGACAACAATGACAATGTTCAACCAACCAAACACTCACCAGCTGGCGACGCGCCCTTGCCCTGCAGCTGCAGGACCTTGCACACAGGGCAGAAGAACCCTCCCTTGCTGTGTCGTGCAGAGTCCAGCACGCAAGCTCTGTGGAAGAAGTGGCCGCACTTTTCGAGTTTCACCACCAACTCATCCTCGTCGACTTCGTCTTCAGGAACCACACACCCGTCGGCATCCATCACGACAGGACCAGCAGAGATGGGAGCACGCACAGAACCACAGGGAGAAGCAGAGTCTCTCTGTGTGGGACCCCCCTTCTCTCCATCCGTCACCGTCTCCTCCAACTCCACGGGTGATTCTGCCTCCCCAGCCTCACTAGGAGCAGGAGAACAGAACAGAGCCATCCGGGTGTCTGTGCCCTCCTGCTGATGAACAAGAAGAGACGGGGATGGACAGGGAGAGCACCCTGCTGAAAGACCCATGGAACGAGTCAGAGACGGCAACGATCGGAAAGATTCGGAAAGGGGCAAGGGATGACGCCGAACTCCCTCGTCTGTCGGCACTTCGTCATCCAACTCCGTCTCTTCTTCCACCCCCCCTCCCCCTCTCTCTTCATCATCGCATTCCCCATCCGGCGGGCTGCACACAGAGCCGGCACGAGACGCAGAGACACTGAAGGACTCACGCGTACTTGCTGAGGAGACCCCTCGACCTTCCACAAGGTGATCTTTCCCCTCCTCTGTCTTTTGGATGTTCTCTTCTTCGCACTTCTTCTCAGAGACAGGAGGGACTCCAGTCTTATTCATCCAAATGTTCAAAGTGTCCAAACAGATAGGACAGTTGCGATGCGCGGCAGGGGGCTGGGAGTCGACGAAGCACTTTGACACTGTTTCGTCGTTCAGTTCCTCCCCCTCACCCGAACACGTAACACGACCCCACCACAGAGGTTCCTTGTTAGGGGTCAGAAGAATGGCGGCAGGCATTGTGCGGGCCCGGGGGGCCGCTACAGATCCGGCTGGGGCTCTGCTGCTGGAGCGGGTTCGAGATGGCGAAAAGGGTTCTGCTGCAGGAGGAGGTCCTCTTCTTGAGTCTTCGGATGAAGACCCGATAGACTGCTGTGAGGTTGTCATGTGCTGTGACTGCGAGCCTGACTGTTGGGAAAGGCTCATACCTGCACTGCCGAACATACTTGCAGAGAGAGAAGTGGTTTGGTGAAAGAACAGATCACCAAACGAGACGCCTGTTCTTGTTCCCCTTGATGGGTTTGCGTTTGAAGAGGAAGACCCGGAGGAAGAGGCAGAAGCAGAAGAGGTTGGTCGTCTGGGTGGACGTGCGTGTGTTTGCTCTCTTCCTTGAGTCTTCGGATGCCCAAACAGATTATGCAAGAGGTTATGCATCTACCCACTTGAACACTTCGTCTTCTTTCTTTCCTCAAGCCTGCATCATCAACGCCGTCTCCTTCGAGATTCGGTTGAAAGGAGGAACACGGTCTTGATCTAAGAAGCTCAACTCAACTCACTCCGGCAGCACATAAACAGCGCAGCAATCTGTTACATACGAATGAGAAGTACTGCTATTAATACCCCAACTCAGTTCTTGTGAAGATATACAGCTAGCTTTCACTGATTTTGACTCTTGCAACAAAGAGGAATTGACCCATTTCAAGGCACTTACTAATACGTTCCGGTTCTTGACTGCGTTCCAGAGATGGCTTTCCACAACTAAAACTTTTCATATATGAAACGCTGGGTGAATCCGGCCCAGTGTATTTTTGTTTATGAATATGTAGTTTTTCCCATTTTGACATTCCGTGGGCCTTTATGGCATCTGGAAGATTCTGGAAGCCGACACTCAGATGGCAGCTCAGCAATGCTCACCAGGCCGCCGCGATACACGTCACATCTCAGAACAACACTTACAGACTTGAGAGCAGCTGCCGTCACTGAGCTAAGAAGAGAGGAGCCAGCTTGCAAGGGAGCATTCTCTCTCATCTGCAAAACCCGACGTCGCCCTACCCTCTCTGCTCAATTCTCTCTGAGTGCCCGCTCCGCAACTGAAGAGACCTGACAGTTTTTTGGGGTGTCTCTCAACAGTTGTCTTCCGGTCTCGTACGCGTGAAGCTACACAGAGCATGAGGAGGCTGGTGGTGCAGCGCCTGGCCGGCACTCTTCTCTCTTTGAGGAGTCAGGGAGGAGTGCTGCCTCGGCATGGGATGATTGCCTTGCAAACTGGGGCAAAAGCCAAATTCTTTGGACGCCAGTTTCGTTTTTTTAGCTCGGACTCTGGCGATCTGTTCATCATGAAGGTTCCCCAAATGGGCGAATCCATCACAGAGGGATCCATCCAAAAATGGAATAAACAAATAGGGGACTTCGTTGAAGCAGATGAAGTTGTGTGTGTGATTGAAACCGACAAGGTTCGTGTACTGGCTGCACTGAGCTTTTTGGCTTTGTTGGCCTTTCGTGACGGCAGTTGTGAAGTCTCTCTTCCCCCCCCCAGGGCGCCTTAGGCTCTCCCAGATTGCACTTAAGCTCTTCATTGTTCTGCACTCTTCTTGTGCTTGCTTACAGGTGTCTATTGACGTGCACGCACCCAGAGCAGGAAAGGTGGTGGCACACGGTGTCGATGAAGGTCAGCTAAGGGGGGTTCAGAGATCCTATGTGTCGGGTCATGCACGGTCTTCAGTCTGTATGGGCACGTGTGTATCAAAAATCCCCATCAATCTGTATTCAATGGGGGAGGGGGGCAATGAGGGGGAGTCCGTTTCTTTTTTTCTTCTTCCGCTGACTAGGTGGGTGCACTTGTCGGTGTCGGTTAGGATTCGTGCTTGTGCGGTCTCTCGTGTCCAGGTCCCGATTTAGTTTACCTCTTCTCCTTCCTCCGTCCAATTGCGTCTCGCCGCCCCCGCTCCTCCTCCTCCTCCTCCTCCTCCCTTTATTTGTCTGCTGAAAGCGGGTTCTTCTTTCCGTTCTCCCTTGCTTGCCACCAAGCAAATCTGAGTCTTGGCGTGGGGTAGTCACTTTCTCGCAGGATGATTTTTTGGGGACGGTCAACCTCCGTCTGTGTGTGTGCGTGCATCTTTTGCTTTCGGACGCTCTTTCCCTTGAATGGGTAGCGTGATCGATTGATGGATCGATCATCTGTTAGCGTCAGAACGAAATAAATTGTGCGGCCATTGCCGTGTCAGAGAGGAGATCAACTTGCATGCATCAAGAACAGGACTGTTCGTTGAATATGCGCAGGAGGGACTGTGTTTGTTGGTGGTGACCTTGTTAAACTGGACACTTCCGCAACGGGGGGGGGGCAGGCCGCGGCTCCGAAGGCAGAGGCATCGGAGGCTACTCAAGCGCAAACGCAGACGGCAGCCCCTTCTGCCCCCGCTGCTGCTGCTCCGTCCCCAGGGTCGGGGGGGCGTCACCGTGTGCCGATGATCAGATTTCCCGACAGGTCTCAAGGAGGCGGGGGGCATGGTACGAGTGCGGCGTCGGCGGCTTCGAGTGCTTCTCCTGGCTCCTCAGCGGGGGGTCCGACGAAGACGAAGGACACCGTCGAGTTGTCAGTCAAACACATTGACTCTCTCTCGTTTCGCATGCATGCATGCAGCTATTCTCCTGCATCAGTCAGTAGTCGTACGTGAACGACGGCGAAAGTGTCGTCATGTTGGGCTGGAAGAGAAATGACGGGATGGGTGCATACAACTTAAATTGATGATCTGCTTTTCCACAGATGTCTCCCGTTTCCTTCTTCGTTGGTGGTATTCTTTCAGATCATTCATATGTCCCCCTTCGCCCAATCTTCAGGCGTGGCTCTTTTCCGAAAGTATCAAAATTTCTTCGTTCTTGCCTTCGCGCCCTCTACCTCTTTCTCTGTCGCTCTGGCTATCTACCGCTCTGCCTGTCTATCTGCTTGCGTGCGTTTGCGTGTGTGAAATAGAGAGTATGCGTGTCTCTGTGGGTGTATGTGTGTTGTTCCTATCGCATTTCTCTTCTGCAATTACTTCTCAGGGTTTTTTTCCCTCCCTTGCTGCGTCTTTCTCTGTCTGTTAGCGTCTCTCTTTTTCCTTTCCTTCTTCCTCCCGTCTTTCTGCGTCTCTTTCTTCATCCCCTCCTTCCTTCTTTCCTCTCTCTCCCTCTCTCTCTCACACACACACACACATATACACACAGAGAGAGAGAGAGAGAGAGAGAGACAGAGAGAGAAAGTCTCTTTGTTCTCGACTATTTTGAGGGGCGCACCAAAGATCTTGGGCTTTCTTCTTCGGCTGAAGTCCTTCCTCCTTTCCTGTGTGCTCTTCCTTTGCTTTCTTCAGTCAGTCAGAAAACATTCATTCATTCATGCGGACCAATAGAAGGAAGGATACACGAAGGAATGGACAGACACGAAGGAATTTCAAGTTGGGAGGAAGTATGAGTGCGGCGTCAATCGACCTCTTCGTTGTCCGACATGCATGTACGTATTTGTGCTTGTTTGTTTGTCTGTTTGTTGGTTGGTTTGTTTGTTTCTTTCTTTCTTTCTTTCTTTGTTTGTTTGTTTGTTTCTTTGTTTGTTTCTTCGTTTGTTTGTTTCTTTGTTTGTTTGTTTGTTTGTTTCTTTGTTTCTTTGTTTGTTTGCAGCTTCGATGACTGGACGGAGCTGCCAGACCGTCTGAAGCCCCAGCCCCTGACTGAGGAGGAAATCGAGGCAATCAACAATGGCGGACTCGAGCCGAAAGAAAAATGGGTTACAAAGACTCTCATGAAAATGTGAGAGGACGAGGGAAGAGGCGACAAAGAGGAGACGGGGAATGGAGATACAAAAAGGAGACGGGGGAATAGAAAGGGGTCAAGGCAAAGAGACACTTGGGGTGTCTGTCCCCCCCGTCACTAAGTCGTTCCGTCTCCGTCTTCTCTTTTTTCTTTCTTTCTTTATTTTTACATGGCCGAGTGATCCTGTATGGTTTCGATGAAGAAGAATAAGACGTGGTGGTGACGTGACAATTCAATTGGGGCAACAGAAGAAGGGAAAAAGGGATCGAGGTGGATCGCTTCTCACTTTCTTCGTGTTGCCTTTCGTGTTCTCCTGCTGCCTGCCCGCCTTTCTTGCTTCCTGTGTTCCAACGCGAACGCTCACCTTTCCTTTCCTCTTTTGTTGTACTGATTCCTTCTACACCGGCCAAACTGAAGGAATGGGAAACGACTCATCACATGCTGCAGGCAGGGGGAAGAAAACAAACCTGGCTGAACGGAGAGCGGCTGGTCGCCGTTCCAATTCGTTTGATGGTTCCGCGCACTGTTGCCCTAACTCGCAAACTCATAAGATATCCACCCACATGTGAAACATGCAGCACACACACTCACAGACACACACACACACGCGCGCGCGCACAGATACACGTGCCTTGCGGGAGCACGGGCCTCTGCCTGCCGGCATCATTCAATACTGAACAACATAGACAGATGTTTACAGATGTTTTCCTGCAAAATATTTTATGATGTAGTATGACGAAGTTGACCTACACCTTGACTTGTTGGTTGACTGAATTAAGCTGGTGATTCTTTCTTTATGAAGTGCATATTAAAAAAGGAAGTGATAGTGATAGTGATTTAATTGGTGCCCTAGGTAAAAAACTAGGTGAAACCGTGAAGGAAGGATCCGCTCTTCACCTGGCTAAATTGATATTCAACATTCTAAAAATTAAGCTTTTTTAGAGGGAAATATAAGATTTAGTAAGATGTAGTGCAATTTGATTACTTAATTTTTTTTATGATAATGAGTTTTAGTATTGTATAAGTGATAAGTGATTATTGATAAGTAATTCATTGGTGCTCTTGAGTACTATCGCCGTTTTGTCTTGTAGAGGTCACCCCCGTATGTCGCTCTTCAAGTTCTCTCTTTGAATTAACTAGTCGTTTCACTTAACCAATCCCTCTACCTCCCTGACACTAAGCTATGCCTGATCGAAGACTGCCGAAGATGGTCTTAGTCTTGATTGAAGGCGGCCGGAGGCTGTCGAAGAAAATCGTATATCTGTTGTAATTAGATTTAATGATAAGGAATAAATCTGTGATCAAAACAATTTTTTATGTATAATATTTTTTATGCTAGTAAAAATGCAATGAGCGCCGAAGATGGTCTTAATGTTGATCGAAGGCGGCCATATAGGTAGCCGAAGATAGCAGCATTTTGATCTATTCTAAAAAGTTCATAGCTTAGTGTCAGGGGGGTAAATCCCTCATGCCAAATCGCCCTCTTCCTCAGGGGCCTGTACTGCAACCACGCCTCCCGCTGTAGCTAACGATATATATAGTCACCCCGGTGAATACGTTTTGCGTTAATTGATTGATTGATTCGTTCCGCTTTAGGCCCTTCCCGCTATTTGTTAGTACGTCTTAGAAAACAAAAATTTAGTTATTAATATCAATGTTTTACACTGCTGATCTTTCTTAATCGGTTGGCTTCTTGAAAATAGCCTGCTAGTTTTTAAAGTATATATTTTCAAACAATTAGTTTGGTAATTTGAGTTTAGTCGAGTGGGCCAGTTGGCCAGTTGGCCGGCAATTTTGGCTGCATGGTTTTCTTACAAGGAGCGCAAGCCCGCACAGCTCCTGCGCATAT
>JAHBMJ010005191.1:21093-36093 GCA_018398765.1 Chromera velia | reverse complement strand
GATCCGCTCCTCGTGATTGCTTGGGCTTTCCTCGTACTTGCTTGCAACCCACGGTAGCACGGTGAGTGCTATTCATTGCCTGCTTCCTGTATTCGGAGGCAGTTTTCGATCTGTCACGCTGCAGACGACGGATTTTTCATCCACCTCCATGCGTAAAGACATATTTTCAGTGGATGGACACCTGTCCTTTCAGATCGGCGTTTTTTTTCTTTTGTGTCTCTTTGGTTTTTTATCGGTCTGGCTCATTGCTTGACCACTGCATGCAATGAAGTCCCGAGAGTCTACACATAATCCATGTTGCTGTCTCGCTCATGCATGCAGTCTTCTCTGCTTCTCTTGCTGGCTGGGAACACGCTTAGTGATGCTGGTCAATGCTGTTGTGCCGTTTGAGGGAATGAAACCGCTCCTGCATTCTTTGCCGAATACTCCCCGGAATTAATTGGGGGCAGACAGCGGAGGTTTTGTCTCTTTGTCTCTCTCTCAGTCTGTCTCTCTCTCTCTCTCTCTCTCTCTCTCTGTGTGTGTGTGTGTGTGCGTGTGTGCGTGTGTGTGTGCAGGTGGTCGAACCAAGAGGTTTGACGGTGTGGTGCTCATGGTGGGTCTGAAGAGAAACAAATGCCCTGCAGAGAAAGGAAGAGCCTCCCTGTCGGGAAAAGGAGAAGGAGACGAGCATGCTTGTCGCTTTGATTTTTTGACACGAGAGTGGACGTGCATCGCGCACTGACGTGTTTCGGACTACGTAGTACGGACGAACGGAGTAGAGGCACGGGAGTACACAAACTTTGTGTTTTGTCACGTAAGAGAAAAAAGTAGTCCCGCAACGCAATGTTTGACACAAGTGGAATCAAAATGGTGGGGAAAAAACTAGACTCTAATAGTGTAGGCCGGATTTCCGGAAGGGGCTGTGACTCATCTGCGTGAGGGTGTGTGTTGGGGGGGGGGGGGGGGGTATCTCTGTGTTTTCAAGGGGGCAGGGGTGGGGGTGGGAGTAAAGATGTTTTCACAACTCAAGAAGCAAATGAAGATGGGTGATCGACATTTACTCTTTGCGCCTCGTGGAAGCTTTTTGGCACCTAACATTCCCCTCTCTCTTCCTTTTTGTCTGCCTGCGTGTATGTGTGCATCTATCTGCATGCAGATGGAGATCAGATACCAAAACTTTCGACCCTGGATAGGCCCCAGTGGAGACAGCTTTCGGTACACCTACACGGTCAATCAACTGGCCTACATTCATACACATTCATATTTAATATGTATATATGAGTAGATGTGTGTGTGAATGGGTTGAAGGGTTTTGTTAGAAGACATCTGGATGAGCGCACGAATATGGTGGCCCATGTTCTATCACTGAAAGAATCTCTTGGTCTCTCTTCCTCTTTGTTCTTTTCCCCATGGGCCTTCTACTTGGGCTTTTTCTTCAGGAGAATGGGATGCCGCTTTCTTTTTGAATGGATGACGAAGATGCCAATGCTCCCTCCTTCCCTTCTGTCTTCCTTCCCTCTTCCTGAATATCAAACATCCAGCCATTAGATCCACAGATCCCGCAAGGTGATTCCTCGATTTGACACCTGGTCCAAACAAGCTGCATATTGGCAGTGAAGTTTATATATCGTCTTTGCGTGTTGTGAATCTTCACATGCCTAGCTGCGTGCAGGTCACAGAGCTGCCCACAAGAACATTCGGCCTCTCAGAGATCAAATTCTCTAACGTGTCTATTGGAGGCTCCGTGCGAGTGGTCGAGAACAGACAGGGAATCCTCATCGTCGTCAAACAGGTAGGTAGGGCACCAGCTCTCAGGGTTTTCTCTTTTTTGATTCTTTTTTTGTGTTTCATCTGTCATATGACATTCTTTTTTCTTCCCTTCCCTTTCCTTTCCTTTCCTGTACATAGAGACGTCAGCAACAATTCGACGACGCGAGAAACACCGTGCGCACCTTCGTGTCTATCTGCCTAGATTATTGCGTCCATTGCGAACGTTCACAGAGAGTCTTTGCATTCTGTAGCTCTCTGCGCAATTGCACCCTGATTTCCGTGTACCAATCTATGGAGCTATTTACTTCCATGTCTGCCTTCCTCATTGTGGGCTTGACCGATACACAGAGAAATGCCATCGGGTGTGGATCGAGGGGTTGTACGTCACTCTTTCTCTAGCGGCCCTTCTTTTAATTACCCTGCAGACTGGAGAAATTGGCGCGTTCAACTTCCAGACGCTCCTGACGGTGCTCACGACAGGCCTCGCCCTTCTCGTATGGAGCGTGGTGCGTCTCCCTCCCTCCCTCCCTGAAGATGAAGGCTTATAGAGGCGCGTTCACCGACGCTGTCAATCCTCTGTTGTATATTTTCTCATTCATTCAGTCCCTCTTTGTGTCTCTTTATCTCGGTTGTTGTTTTCTTCTTCTTGGTTCTCTACTCTCTCTTTTGTGTCTGCAGATCTATGCGGTTCAATTCCTCACACATGCCCCTGCGCAATGATTCATTCATGATCAGGAATTCGGCAAGGTTGGACAACTAGCAAGAAGCTGCCTGCCTGGTGCTTGCCTGCAGACGCTGGTTGACTACCTGGCAAATTATCTCCTTCCTGACAAACGGTCAGTCAGTTGGTCGATTTGAGTTTTAGAAGCCAACAAATGAAGCAGATATTAACACGAGGAGCCTGCATGCTTGTATCTCTTTCTCTCTCTCTCTCTCTCTCTCTCTCTCTTTCTCTGTGTGTGTGTGTGTGTGTGTGTGTGAGAGAGAGAGAGAGAGAGAAAGAGCAGGAGGTAGAAAAACTACAAAAGGAGGGGGAAAAAGCCAAAACTTGGGATGTTTGCTTGTATGCCCGTTATCTCATTAATTGCAGACTGTTCACAGAGTACAAGTACCAGACTACCCACGATTTTGGACCCTTCAGGAAGCTGTTACGGCGTGCGCTTGACGCTGGTGTGAGTGCTTTGGAGATCCTCGAAGTGGCAGATGAAATCGAAGAGGCCAAGTACAGGGGGGAGCAGGTAGATGAAGTAGGTCAAACAGAAGCTAGCAAGATCGATAGCTCGGGACGAGAAAGAAAATTTCATGGAGGGATTTTGGGGTGCAAAGTCTTTTTTTTCCTGCTTCATGATGTCTAGAAGCAAATCGGATCTTTCTGAAATCTCCCATTTCGATCGGAGGGGCAGAAGAAGAATGGAGAAATGAAATTCTCTTTCAATCTCCTTTTGCACTTAATGTCTTCTCCTCCTGCACCTCACCTCTTGAACTCAGGTTCGGTTTCTGTTTGTGCTTGCAGAAAAAGTTCGCAGTGAAAATCGAAGAGTTGATCAGGACTCGTCAGAATCAATTGGAAGTGTCCCCAAAGACAGGAGGGGACTTCGTGTATGACCTCGAACACATGGGAGAAGCGCTGCAAAACGCGCAGCCCTATGGAGGGCAGACCGGCGAGCTAGAAGAAAAAAACGCAGAGGCCCAGCCAGCTCCTGCCAGTGCACCCCCACCCGCAGCTCTCGAAAGAAATGAGGCCCCTCATTTAGAGCCCCAGCCTACTTACACAAGAGAGCAAGAGCACAGTGAGCCCGTTGATCAGCACAGCCACAGGCACTCCGAGTCGGTTGCTCTGGCAGCTCCGACTCCAGCAGGGAGGAGAGGCTCTGACAAGGTGGGTACCGAATCTGTGTTGAGTGCCAATGGAGCAGGGCAAGGCCCTGGCCGCCCTCCTAGTATGAATTCAAGTACACACAAAATCAATATATGGGTGACGGAACCTAATTGAGACAGAATTTTTCTGGTTTTCACAAAAATATGTGATGATCAGATCTTTAAAGTTTTAGCAAATCTATAGTAGCAAATTTTTAAAAAAGTTCAGAAAAACCTAGTAAAAAAATACCTGACCAAAACGATTAAAATATTAGAAAGAAGTGATTGAAAGTTACTATATATGTAGCTAAAAAAAGAAATTTTGAAAATAATAAAAACTTTTTGAATTTTATAACAATTAATATAGAACAGGAGACAATCTAAAAAAGAAAAGTCTAGAATATATTATATATGCTTAGATATATGCCTAGATATATATCTAGAGATCTATAGTCTAGAGATATATGATGATGATGATGATGATGATGATGATCTAGATGAACAGTTTGAAGAGGGGGAAGAACAAACGTCCAGCAGGGAGAACCTCTCCTTTGACATGTCTTTCCCATCAGTCATACGCGCTGTGCGGGCTTTTGCGACGCTTGAAAACCATCCAGCAGGAGAGGGGGAGGGTGACCGACCTGGTCTTTAAAAGGGCAAATTTGTTGCAACATGGCTGTGAGAGCAGACTGAATATGAAGCTCAGCAATGGGAGTCTGTTCTGTTTTTTATTTCTTTGTTTTCTTTCCTTTTCATCTCCTCTTCCTCTTCTCTTACAGATAAACGACGTAAACACAATGACCGAACGGCCTTTTTCCGAATTGTTCATCTTTCTGACCCTTCGAATGCCTTTTTCATACATCTATTCCAATCCTTGTTCTCCTTCTTCACTGGTTTGCTCTGTCTGCTCTCAGTACCTTGAATTGGTTTGACTGTCGCAGCCTTTTATAGTGAGGGACGGCACTTAGATCGATTAAGCATCATTCATGCAGGCGCCAGGTTTCAGCTAGCAGACGGTAGCCCCACCTCGATAAGTGATGGAAGTCTAGCAAAGGGGCAATACAGCATTGTTCTAGACTCATGCATTGCATGATGGCCTATAGACCGATTAATAATAATAATAATAATAATAATAATAATAATGATGATGATGATAAGGTGACTTAACCTGCCAGCCATCGTGTTCTAATAGAAAAGAACAGTCCGAGTCTATGAGCATATATCTAGGTATATATGTTTACATATATGCTAGCTAGCGGTAACTAAGCTGTCAAAACTATAGTATATAAAAAAAATTTTTTATTTAACTTAGCCGATCAAACCTTTTTTCTTGAGCGTTATACGCTAGGTTATACGCTAATAATATGTAACGCTATAGGTTATACGTGCCTTAATTTTTGACTAGCTTTTTGAGAACTCATCAAAACGTTCTAAAAATGTTATGATAGTCACCATATACGATAGTACTCTTTTATACCCTTTCTCTAACACTACCCCCCTGTCACTCAAGGCTACTTGAAATTTTATGCCGCTCAAAAATCCACTCTTGAAAGGCCGCGCCGTAGGCGCGGCCTATGTCTTGAAAAGCCGTGCCGCAGGCGCGGCCTATGTCTTGAAAAGCTGTGCCGCAGGCATGGCCTATGTCTTGAAAAGCTGTGCTGCAAGCAGAGCCTATTGTTCTAGTTAAGCTCTCTAGAACTTAGGAATCAACTCACACACATAAGTTCTACATATAGAGAAATTCAATCTGTCAGATACACAAAAGCCTTCTCTATCGATCAGGAAAGACTCAGTCCTTCTAATAAGCTCAATCAATCTATATTGCAAAGGCTGAGATACAGACGTGCATGCCTTTGTATTACAGTGTGTATTTAATGCCATTAATTCTCTGTATTACTCTAAGGACCAAATCGAGCCTAGGTCCAAAGGTCCGTAACACCTATGTCTTGAAAAGCTATGCCGCAAGGAGAGCCTATGTCTTGAAAAGCTATATGCCGCAAGCAGAGCCGCCATAATATTTACAAAGAGCTTCACGGACACTTCCGTTTGCAATCAAATACTCATTCGGACCATCCCCAAACCATGTTCTATACACCATGTTCTTTGCTGTGCAGATTCCTAAACGTTCAGATTTATTTTCTAAATTTCGTACACGTGACAAACCTGAATAACACGTGATACACCTGTTGCATAATTCGCGGATTGAGTGAGCATGCACGACTACGCTGCTCTCTGAGGTATTGCGCAGTTGCCATTTGAGCCTGAACATCGCGGCCTGATGGGCCCTCAGAAAAATACCGCGCCTGTATGTAGAAAGGCATGCCGGGGCCGTGGTTTCCGGGGCAGCGCGGTGCTTCGTAAAGGCAGTGCGACAGTGGGGTGTATACGCGTACAGTGGAATAAATTTTGGTGGCACAAAATAGCATGAAACGGTACCGCCGCTCAAAAATCCTAACTTGAAATTAAATGCCGCTGAAAAATCCAATCCTGAAAAATGTTTTCAAGAACAGCTTAGAGTGTCGGGGGGGTATCTAACACTAAGTTTGATGTGTTTCAGTTTGTGTGCAATTTCAGTTAAACCTAGAATTTGACTTAACTAGCAACTTAGGCTCGATTTTATAGGACAGATATACGTTTGCCTTTTACATAAATTCTTTAAGAAACCTCTAAAGAAAACTTAAAAGAAAACTTGAAAAATTGGGGGGGTTACACCGTACATTTTTTTAATTAAGAGTGAATGAATGCTTAGGTATATATAAATATTTTTTTAGGCATTTTCGCCTATGTAACTTTTAAAATTATCAATTTATCACTTTAATTCTTATGGTAATTAGTATGTTACTTTCCTGATGTTTATCTTTTTTTTTTTTCATCCCATTTGTCAAGTCAGCAAAAAAGCAACTATGAAGGGGTTTTTGATCTTGATTTTATCATGCGACTGATAATGAATCGACGATCGTGCCTTTTCTGGTTAAAAAAGAAGCGTAATTAATGTGTAAAACACGTCATATGCAAAGGCTTAGACTGTGTGTATACAATAAAGAAGTTGATTGAAAACGGTCTGGAAGAGATTCCAAGCGGGCCACAGGGTGTGGTCTGCATGAGGCTTAGCGATGGGGCATATCCCCCTGCCATTTGCGGGGGCGACTAGTGACCAGATTTGATTTGATTTCAAATTGATTTGATTTAAAGTAGGGCTTAACCTCAAATCAAATCTTAGGCTTGAGAAACTTTAGCATGATAGAGCCTATTAAATCCCATCAAATCTAGTTCAAATCTGACCCTTTAACCTCAAATCTTTGAGGTGACTCTCTAGGATGACTCTAAGCTAAAAACTTATATAAGCTCTTAGCTTTGATAATAGTTCATTAATTTTGAGAGTCTTAATTTAGCTTTTAGTCTAGTTTTTAGTGATTTTTTTGTCTTTAGGGCTTTTTAGGATTTGCTAGTGGTGTCGACTATGTCATGTCGTCTTCAGTGCTGTTGAGACTACTGTCGAGAGTGACCTCTAGACTTCAACCTCAAATCTACTTCAAATCTGGTTAGATTTGAGCTTGAAGCTCAAATCAAATCAAATCAAATCCTATCAAATCAAATCTGGTCACTAGGGGCGACCTCTACAAGATAAAATGGTGACAGTGCTTAAGGGCACCAATAAATTACTTATCACTTGTCGGTGTAAGTCGAGGCCCGGCAGTGGACCGCGGAGCAACCCGGAACATAAATCCTAATCCTAATCACTTATGTTTATAGCCGTCTAGATAGTCATAGTTAGAGTTATTATGTGCCACAGTAGGCCCATAATGGATCAAAAGCAGCGTGACCGCCGGCTATAGCATGTCCGCGTTTCAAGTGTGCGTACAGCTGGGGGCTATGACATTTGCCCTGCCAGTCCTGCACAGATCGATATCTCATGCAATTGCAGTCAGCTTCATCCTTACCTGATGAGAGGATTGGAGGAGAATAGCTAGATTAACAGACTTACGTAACCGAGATCTATAGACCTTCTGTATAAGACTAGACGGCCTCCTCCTAGGCGCTAGTTTATACAGATTATGGTAGCAGAGCTGGTTCAATAGATCCAGGAAATAGCCTAGGAAATAGTAGTCGTCCTTTGCTCGCCGTCTCCTCTCTGAGATTCTGAACATACCTGGGGTCTTTGTGCACATTTACTCTGCAGCAGGTCCCCTCATTCTCTTAGGATCTGAGTTGATGCACTGACGCGCTTCTCTTGCAGAACTCCGAGAATTTTTTTTTTTGTCCAAACATCTCTTCTGGAGTTTATAAGCATGGTCACGGTATGTCACGGTGAGATTTTCCTTCGTTCGCTAGCCCGTTTTTTTCCTTTGACTGCTTTGGGATGACCGTCTTGTCCGGTGATATTATCACCGAGGTGATCAAGCTTCAAAACGTTTGTTCTACTGCCCTTTTGAGGACACGGGCTGTGCAAATGCACAAAGATCAATTTGTTGATGTGGCGACCACTGCGCTGTCGTTTCTTTCTTCTTTTTTGGGGACCCGTCTTATCTCCCCAAGTGTGCCTTTATCGAGTGCCCCAGGTCGACGCAGAACCCTATGTGGGACTCGAGGTTCACGAGGGCGTAAATCAAAGAAAGCGCAGAAGCAGCCACTAGCACCTAGAGGCTTTGGATTCAAGCAGATTGTGAAGAGCGAAGCAGTCGTTTCTTCCCCCCCAAAAAAGTGCGTCTCCTGGCCTCTCGAAAAGAAATTGCAAACCGTTTTTTCTTTTGGAGTCGCAGAATATCCCATGACTTCGTCTCCATGTTCTTCCTCATTTCTGCACCGACGAAGACAGCATGACCAAAGAACCTTCATCCCAGTTTCTTCCCTCCCACCCTTCGATGAGCAGCCTCCCGAGCCACATATTTCTGATTCCGTTGACGAGCCTCAGGTCTGTCCTCAAGCGATAGGGCGTGCTGCCAGCATGAGCGCTGAGGATTGGTCCTCTCATTTCCCTGCCAATCCCTGCTTTCCCATCTCCCCTACTGCACACCCATCCATACTTAGTCTAGTATTCACACTCATGCCAGCGCCCAACAGCGATCCACATGGTGCGACTCTCACCACCATTCCTTCCAAGTCAAACATTCCTTCAGCGACCAGGCATGAGCACCATCTCATGAGCGCTAAGGAAACAGTGTCTACTGTAACATCTTCTGACGCAGGGGTTGTCGAGAGTTCCTCTTGGCATGTAAGCGCAGAAACACTTTCTCCGGATCCCATCTCTAATAATGCCGCTGCGGAAGACAATTAAGCCTTTCAGTCCTGAGGGTGTCACTCCCTCTTTCAACGAATGTGTTTCCTGTGCAAGCTCTGAAGTGGGGGATGCCCCTTTCAAGGCTGGTGACGATTCATCTTCTCGCGTGTCTTAAGCGAAGAAGAACAAAGTCAACGCACAGAAAAAGGCAGCCCGCAAAGCAATGCGGAAACAGCTGCAGGCTGATGTAGCAAGGGAAGAGCCCACTTTTCTTGCACTAGGCTGAGCGTGAACCTGCTTTCTCCTTCCTTCCCAAGAATCAGGCCAAGAAGAAGAACCTCCGGCTCAGTATCATATCTGTCATTGCAACGACAATAGGAAAGTCCGTCTCAAAAGGTGGTCCGAAAAGGATTTGTCGGGTACCATTACTGGGTGGATTTAGCAGTGCTGCCTGGGGGGTGGTTCGGATTCCAAGCCCAAAGACGCAACCCTGTGTCCGGGTTGTCATCGTTTGGGCTGCCAAAAGGGATGTTCCCAGTATTCTTGAATTTTTATTAATTGGATGTAATGGGGTGTAAAGAAGCATCGTATGTTCCTTTCTTTTTACATGAATTTCTTTTTGTTTTGTTATTCTTGATCGCACCGTTCAAGTCTTTTCAGACTTTTTCTGACAGAACGTGGTATGTCCAAAAAAAAGAAAGCAGTTGGTTTATTCTCTTTTCTATCCCTCTCCTCACTCTTCAACGTTCCTTTCACTGTTTTCTCTCTTCTTTCATTGTTTCTCTCTTCAGAGAAATCGAAAGAAACATGAAAGAAAAACTAGCAAACAAACAATCAATGAAAGAGAGAAAGAGAGAGAGAGAGAGAGAGAGAGAGAGAGAGAAAGAAAGAGAGAAAGACTGTCTGAGACAGACAGATTGAGAATTTCAAAAAGAAAGAGGAGAAAGAAGAAGAGAAAAAATAAGAGAAAAAGAAAGAAAGAAAACAGAAAAAAAGAGAAAGTAATTCGTGTTGTATACCACGGTGGGCCCACAATGGATCAGAAGCAGCGTGACCGCCAGTACCGTACCGTGGCTATGGCATGTCTGCCTTTCAAGTGCGCGTATGGCTGGGGGCTACGGCATTTGCCCTGCCAGTCCTGCACAGATCGATATCTTATACGATTACAGTCAGCTTTATCCTTGCCTGATGAAAGGATTGGAGGAGAATAGCTAGATTGACACACTCACGTAACTGAGATCTATAGACCTTCTGTACGAGACTAGACGGCCTCCTCCTAGGCGCTAGTCTCGCACAGAAGGTCTATAGATCGTGAGACTAGACGGCTTCCTCCTAGGCGCTAGTCTATACAGATCAACAGTATGAACCTGATTGAGTACTAGATTGAGTAATACGATCAGCAAATACGTTAATTAATATCACTGAATCTAGCACTGAATCGGTCACTGCAGCTAGTAGCGCTACACAAAGTTTTAGAGGAACATTTTATTTAAAGTTTGAAGGGGATGTGGGAGAATAAGCCAGTTACAATGGTGCCATGATTTGGCAAACGTCGGTTAATCTCCATCGCTTCACTGCAACTTGGTTCTCACAGAAATGCTTCGTCATGCGACATTGACGCAAGCTTTATCAATTGAGAGAAAGGCGCTGTGCACGAATGCATGAGCGCGCGCGTCTGAGGGAAAGGGACGGGGACTGTCGGAGAGGCATGCATCATACAGGATCGACGGATGGGAAGACCGACGAAACGGTCACTTCCTGAAGAAAGACGCCTAGCTTGTCTAATTCATCGATCGTATGAAAGAGACCGAACGAAGACTTCAGAATTTGTGAGGAGAGGAGAGGAGAGGAGAGGGGGAAAGAGAAGCTAGGCCCCAATCCCTCCATTTCCCGTCCCACTCCCTTTTGCCTTTCTTTCTTCTTCTTTTGATTTGGGAAGGAAATGATCCTCTCTCAACTTTCTTTTCGATTCGTCTCTCCCGTCAACACACACAAACGAGCAAACAAACAACCCTACCAGTATGGTCAGATTTGTGCGTGTGTGCGTCCTTCTCGTCGCTCGGCCCACCACCCCCTCACACAGTGACAACGAACGCAGCATCACGCACACAAGTCATACACACACGCACACACAGATGAAGTCCTTTGAATGCCTCTCCTCTTTTCTCCTCTTTTTTCTCTATTCCGACTGAATTACCTTCCAACACAAAAAAAGAAGTTTTCAAAGACCGAATTCGACGCACGCACTTCCTGCCTCTACTTCTCTGTGCATTCGTTTTCATTTGAGGAACCCTCCCGCCCGTCCGTCGTTTTCGTCTCGCTCCTGCCCCCCCTCACACCACCGCCTTCCCCACCTCAATTCCCACAGAAGAGCAGAATGCAGAGACTCAACGAAAGAACGAACGAACGATCTAAAGCGTCTCCGCTCTCTGCTGGATGAACGCCTCCCTCTGCGTTCCCGTCTCCAGAGAGTCCAGAGAGTCGACAGAGACCAGCATTGTGGCTGGCAGCGGCTGTTGAGGGTGGTTGGCGAGGGCAAAACCGACCTTCAGGGAGTCTCTGTCGTACACCGTGTCTGCACGCACGCACGCACACACACACACACACACACACACACACACAGACGCATCCACACATCCACACATCCACACACAAACATTTGCACACTCTCACAAATCTAACTACCACCACCCCCTCCCCCCCGCCCCTTCCCCCACATACTGATTGACACACACACAAACATTCGAAAACACACACACACAGGCACGCGCATAGACATACACACGCACTGACAGCCATACGTATGCGTGTACGCAAAAACACACATACACATGCACGTACACGCATAGACACGCACACGCATTTACCGCACACACAAATACATGTTCACATGCATGCGCGCGCTCGGACAAACACTCAAAGAGAGAGGAGAGAGAAAGGGGGGCGGGGAAGGGAGATCGAGAGAGAGGATGAGAAATTCGCTTTGCCGTTTTGTTCGTCATTTCGTTTTCATTCCTTTGTTTCCTCCTCAAATTGTCTTCGTGTCTCTCTCACACAAACAGGCAGCCATACAGGCATGCACGGAGGCAGACAGAGCGAGAGCCACACAGATGTACTGAAAGAACGACAGCCGAAGACTAGCGAAAGCCAGGCCAACCACTTTATGTGCGAAGTGTTTCTCAGGAGGCGCACGGGAAGACGAGACCCAACCAGACAGACTATTTGTTTCTTCTTCTTCTTCTCCCTCACAGACAGACAACACAGGCAGACTGACAGACCATGTATTCCTTCTTTTCCTTTCTTTCCTTCGCTCGACTCAGTGTCAGACAGACAAAACAGACAGGCAGGCAGTAAGACAGACACAAAGAGAGACATGCAGGCAGACAGACAGACTGACTGACTGACAGTATTTTCGAAGAAACGGGTCTCCAAAAATGAACAGCGGCCCCTTCGGAGGCGGCACGTCCAGTCTCATCAACGCGAGGCTGCAACCCTCCGTGCCCTTCTCGACGTAGTCCTCTGCCCGCAGGTTCAACACATGGTCCCCCAGGAGGAATCCCAGGTCAGGCAGGGAGTCAAAGTTGGAACAGTCGGCAGCAACGTCCAGCGTCTCCACCAACGCATCGATGATCTCCGTGGGCCCCGCCATCAGACTGGTGCCCGTGTCCACCGCGACCTGACACCCAGAGTGACCCCCGCAGAGACCCGTCGCCTTGTTGCCAATCACGATGTCTTGCATGCCGACCTGCGTGCGTCATGTAGATCGATCGGGGGGCAGACATACACTATGAGTCAGACAGAATTAATTGCCTCCGTCTAAAGAAACTGCATATCCTTCCTTCATCGTGAAGAACCGCAAGGACCTCCACAAGAAGGAACAGAGACGACAAAAGCGAAGAGAAGGCTAAGCTTCTATTGCGATGGATGGAAAGCGGATGGAGGCCTCTGATGCGGACAGAAAGAAATGAACGAAGACGGGGGAGACCAAAATGCCTCAAGAACAAGAAAAAGGAACACAAGGCTCAAGGAATCGAAAAACTTAATCGTCACAAAATGAGAAACAATAAAAGCGGTGAGAACTAAAGGAAGACTGGAAAGACCTACACGAACAGCAAAAGGGGGAAAATGCTTGCGCGCATGTGTCAGTCAAAACACAAGAATGGCAGACGATCAGGCGCCCACATTCGATCCCGCCCCCCGACCTGCCAATACCCCGGATGGCTCACAGGAACCCAAAAAAGTTCGGACGACATTCTTTCGGGTTTCCATTCTCCGAAAGTGATCTCGCTGTCCTCCTGGTCGGACCCCCCGAAGAAAACCGCAAACACGTTTCTCTTCAACACACGCGACTGAGTCATGGAGTCGAAAATATTGAACGCTTCTCCCTCTGACATCTCCTTCAGAGAGAGGCCGAAGATGCCGTCGAAGGGAACAAGAGAGAAGGGCTCATCTGACTCCTCGGTCGCAGCTACGAAGTGGCACATAGTGCAGATTGTGCCTACACACACGCGGTCGCGAACAAACACCCCGGTCATCTCGCCTGTGCCGAAGGTGATGGTCACCACGTCTCTGTCTCCCCCCGGCACGACCTCCTCATTGGGTTTCTCCGCAAACGCTACCTGCTTGGCACTTTTGGACGTGCCGGCGTCGTACCGTTTATGGGAGGTGCAAGCCGTGGAAGAGCAGTCTGTGGAGGGGATCAGAAGGTTTCCTGAGCCTGTGTCGAACACGACTAAAAATTCCTGTGGAGGGGATCCGATAGTAATTCGTCCGTAGTATTCACTTGCGTGCACTGCTTTTGAGCTTTCCGAAGACGTGTACTTCGTCTTCAGTGCACTAGCCTTCTGTTCGAATGAGAATGTCTGTCTGTTGAGTTTCACGGTATGCGCACCCGTGCCCACTGTTGTTTTTTGACGGAGTCCAACTCGAACACCCTGAACTTCTTCCGGGTGGAAGAAAGCAAAGGCGACGAGAAGTAGAGCACGGAAAACGCACCGCATGATGAAGAGATGCGTTTACGAGAGGATATTCCAACACTTTCTCTACTCTGCAACCTGCCTGGAAACCACAGAGATCAAGTCATTTGAGGAGAAACGAGAAGCGAGGAAGATACACGGACGACACCCAACTCCTTCCCTCAGCCCACCTCGACGAAGGCAGAGCCACCAAACGAAAGAAGAAGCAGGCAGAACGCCCCACAGATGCACGATATCGCCCTCAGTACAGAGATTAATACCGACAAAGGAACTGTGATTGGTGCATATTGGTGCAACCGCGACTGCTTTCTGTAGAGAGAGGAAGATCGAGAGAGAGAGAAATTAGTTAATGGAGACGCGCGTCAATTCATTTTTGGGGGTAGATGCATGGCACCGCATATGGCACCGCCGCCCCGCGAAGCGCGGCCGGGCCGGGGGCGCTATGGGGCGCAGCGGGGCTGGTGGCCCCGGAAAGCGAAGCGGGGGGCACTTAGAAAACAGAAAGACCCCAGCCCACGTGCATGCACGCTGTCTTTCAGCAAAAATCTGACGCAAGCAAGCTTGCGAACGGCCCCGGAAAGCAAGAAAAATGAGAACTTCACGATTGACGCACGCCGGCCAGCCAACCAGGTGGTTGCGCCGACCCCCCCCCCCGTAGGAAAAGCTGCAGAACCCCCCCTCCCCCAGGAAAAAAGCCCGGGGATGCAGCCTATTACTTTCCGGGGCCACTGACGTACGCATGCATGACGACGCACACTTTTCTGGTGGTCGCCGCAAAATCAGGTAATCGGATCTGAAGTCTACCTGATATTACTGATGCACGTATATTTGGTGCACATTCAGCCTTTCGGGGCTGGGTTTTTGCTGAAAAACAGCGTGCACGCGTGCATGCATGCACGCAGGCTGGGGTATTTCTATTTTCTAAGTGCCCCCCGCTTCGCTTTCCGGGGCCACCCAGCCCCGAAAGGCTGAATGTGCGCCAAATGTGCGTGTGTCAGGTAGACTTCAGACCCGATTACTCAATTTTTACCAAAAAAAGGCCCCAGAAAGATCCCGTCCCAAATGGTCCAGAAAAGCGTGCATGAACCTGCGTCCTCATGCATGCGTGCGTCAGTGGCCCCGAAAAGCGACAGGCTGCATCTCCGGGCTTTTTTCTTGGGGGAGGAGGGGTTCTACGGCTTTTTCCGTGGGGGGGGG
>JAHBMJ010005191.1:8049-19786 GCA_018398765.1 Chromera velia | reverse complement strand
AGGAAAAGCCGCGGAACTCTCCCCCCCCCGGGAAAAAAGCCCAGGGGTAAGCACCCTATTTGACGTACGCATGGTGCAAATTCAGCCTTTCGGGGCCGGGTTTTTGCCGAAAAACAGTGTACGTGTATCTGACGTAAGCAAGCTTGCGAACGGCCCCGGAAAGTAAGAAAAATGACAACTGCACGATTGACGCAGGCCAGCCAGTCGACCGCTCCCCCCCCCCTTTTGCGGGAAAAGCCGTGGAACTCTCCCCCCCCCCGGGAAAAAAGCCCGGGAGTAAGCGCCCCATTTGACGCACACATGGCGCACATTCAGCCTTCCGGGGCCGGGTTTTTGCCGAAAGACAGCGTACGTGCATGCACGCACGTGCTGGGGTATTTCTGTGATTGAGGTTTTTGTTATGCATGCCGCGTCCCCGTGTATGAGGGGCTGGGGTATTTCTGTTTTCTAAGTGCCCCCCGCTTCGCTTTCCGGGGCCATGCATGCATGGAAGGCGAAGCCTAGCTTGCGGAGCGCCGCGCTTTCGCGCCTCGTGCAGAGCGCGCGCCATGCATGCATGCAACGCCGCGGCCAAAAAATCCGCGGCCACGCAAAACCCCACCAACCCGCGCCACCGGCCCCAGCCAAGCGCCAAAGTCCCAACGTTTCGACCGCGAATTTCGATAAAATCTGGCAGTGCTCCAGTAAGAATTGCTTCTGAGTCAACGGAATTAAGTCTCTGGTGCCTGGATTTGGCGCAGAGGGAAATGGCGGCTCCCTCTAGCGTGTGGGACAGAGCTCGTTGTTCTCTGATTTGGCTTCGGGAGGTCCGACGAAGATGAACTTCTTGAACAGTGCCGTGTCTTCACTTGTGGCGAAGCTCCTCGCCCGCGTTCTCTCTCGCTACCTTCTGGTAGATCCTAAAGACATCCTTGTGCAGCTATCATCGGGGAAGCTGACCCTTCGAGACGTTGGATTCAGACCGACAAATGTTGGGGGGGGTGCCATCATCTCTGGGCGTGTTGGAAAAGTGGAGGTGGCCTTCAGTCTTCTTAAGCTGGCGCAGTTCTCTGCGGTAGACGCGCTCTCTGTGTCCGTTGAAGACGTCGAGCTATGTGCCCATCTCTGTCCGAAAGCGGCTGCAGCTGCTTCAGAATGCAACCTGGAGACGGAGACGGCGGAGACTGCAGAGACGGCAAAGGACAAGAATGCAAGATGTCATAAACAAGCTGGCGATTGCCGTCAAGGGCGTATCGATTTGCGTGCGTCGTCCGGGTATGGGGGAGTCTGTGGTGGTGTGCCTCGACTCAGCGTCCCTCAAGACGTGCAAGGGCCCCGACGCGTCTCTTCAGCTCGCTGACGTTGAGGGGGTTCGAATAGATGCGAAGGTAGTTGATGGATCTGTGCTGCCTGTACTCCACCCTCTCGACACGAAAAACATTCGTATTTCTCGAGTGTCTGGGAAGAGATTTGTGGACTTTGGGGGGTTGAACCTCACTGCTTCGCTGGGTTCAGTCCGTGTGAACCTGACCAGAGCTGTGAAGAAGGTGTTACAGAGACTGGGGGGTGAATCGGTTGCTGACTCAGAGACGGATGCAGGCGCAGAAGAAGAGCGCAATCGTCTCAGTCTGTTGCTTGCCTCTGCAGGCGCAAATTCAGAAGACAGAGAGACCGAGACGGAATCCGATGAGGGGGTTGTGATTCCGGAAGAGATTGATGCCGCGCAAGGTTCCGGTCCCGTGCAGCTTCCTTGGAGTGCGTCTTTGTCTCTCGAGTCTCTGGAGGTGGCTGTAGGAGGAGACGCAGCACCTGCAGTGATGCGGGTGGTCGGGCCGTCCATGGTGATTGACGGGGGTGAGCGACTTTCTGTGACTGTCGCAACAGAGGGTGTGAGGGTAGGGGACGCTGTGCAGTTTGTGGGGGGTCTGGAGGCGAAGATTTTTCCACACGAGGAAGAGATGACCGTCTCCGCAGAGAAAACAGAAGGTGAGAATCTTGGCCAATCGACAGACAAGACAGCAGAGACACAAGATGAGTGCCTTGATAAAGCGACTGACAAGACGAGCGTGTGCCATTAATCGCAGTTCTCCCCCGAACAGGGAGTGTAGGCGAGTGCCGCTTCCCTTCGTTGGTAGCGGCAACTCTTTTCTCCTCAAACTTTCCAAATCTTTCTCCTTTGGCTTTGTACCATATCGATGAGCATCTCTGAAAAAGTACATGTATTCATCGATGTTGCAAATGAACATAATTCCTTCATTTTGTGCAGTGTACCTCAAGAGGGAGAGTCTCGTGGAGCTCCTCAGTGTCATCCGACAGGAGGCCACCACCCTCGTTCAGGTGGAAGAGTCTGATAGGATTTCTGTAGCAGAGCCAAACAAAGAGTATGAAAAGGGAGATGGACTCCTTTGGAAACTGCGTGCCAATTTAGGACCCATGCGGTTGCGGTTGGCAGAGGGCAGGAGCGACGCTGCCGCGGGGTTCCACTGGGCCGATGTGCAGGTGGAAGGACTGGAGTATGTGTGGTCGGGTGGCGACTCTGTTGGGTGTGTGAGGCTGTCGGAAGGGAAGGTGTTCGGTTGCTGTGTTCCTGTGAACGCGGCGGCGGCTGTGGGGGAGAGGCAAACAGAGACCGTCACGGCGGGAGTGAATGTGGGTGTGAAAGCGGTGTCGTTCAGCGACGCAAAAGGCCTGGAGGTAGGTGAGGTGTTTGCGTTCCGTGAGGGAGCCTCAGGGCAGAATGGGGGTGGAGGTGTGTCCCTGACGGTGATGGCAGGTCTCCAGGGACTGCTCTCCCGTGTTGGCTCGTCTCTCACTTCAGCCGTGCTTCCTCCTGCCCCCACTACCGTCACTCCGCTCGCGTCTGCTCCGTGTCCGATTTCTGCCGGGACAGCCACCCCCTCCCCAACCGACGCTTCGTCAAACACGCCGATTGATGTAAAGGCAGTCCGCATGGAGGTTGATGATGTCGGAAGATTTGAGTGTTCTGGAGTGTCGGGGTATGTAGCCTCGTCAGGGTTTCTGCAGGTGAAGTTGCACGAAGTTGTGTGCCTCAGAGGGGGCTCTGGGGGGCGCGCGGTCGTTCGGGACCTGCTAGTCGAGAGGGTACGTCAGGGGTTTGCTTTAAGCATTTCTGTTCTATCTGTGTACATGCCTGGGGGTGAATCAGAAGGTGCGTTGGTTGGGGGTGAAGAGGGGAGAGACGGGTATCGACTCGGGGACTTTTCCCGTCGTGTCGCGTCTGGAGTCAGACAGACTGCAGAGAGCGGGGCTGAAGAAAGGAAAAGACGTGCAGATGGAGGGGACGGATATCACTTTGGTGACTTTTCTCGGGGGTTGCTAGGAAGAGTCAGAGGAGCAGGAAATCCCGAGAATGCACCAACAGAGTTGGAGGTAGTCAACACCCCCGAGTCGTCAATCTCGTCGGTGCTAGAGGGATTGAAGAATCTCCCCGGCATAGTCGAGGTGTCGATCAAGCACTTCCAAGTCCTCAGAGGCCGTCTCCTAGTCACCAGCTCCGAAGTGCTCGTGCGCGCTGACCCCCCCCCTTCAGTGACAGTCCCTCCCAATGCCGCCAGTGCTCCCTCCCAGTCTGACGTTCTTTCCCTGTCGGAGAGCCTCCACCTGCCCTCCAATCATCCTGGGGGGCATTGGGGGCGGACAGGTGGGGGGTCCATATCCCTTCTCGAAATGACAGAGGAGGCAGTCCACCCCCGCACGGCCAGTGCAAACCCAAATGAGGCTGTTCTGACAAGCTCCCCCGACGTCAAGTTCCGAATCCACTGCAACGCTGTGCTAGGCTCGCTTCTGAGCAAAGAAGATGCATTGAATCTGGAAGAGGCGCCGGGTGCCCTGGCCGGCGCGTCTTTTGCGTCTGCTGCAGCGTTTTTCTCCATTGACTCTCCCTGTGTGACTGGGTGGCTGAAAGTAGACGGGGGTTCTTCTTCCGTTTGTATTCGCTCTCTCGGCGTATTTGCCAAAGGAGGATTCCTCGATTTGAAAGGTGAACACTCAGATTACTTCGCCCAAGAAGCAGAAAAGGAAAAACAAAAGAGAGAGCAGGGGGAGGGTGGCGTTGCAGAGCCCGGCATAGACGCACAACTGCCCAATGCCAACATTGTGCAATTGCAAATGAGAGTATCCGTGAAAGGGGTGACCACAAAAGTGAAGGGAGTGCCGATTGGGGTGACAATCAAACCCCGTCGCATGACCCTGCCAGCTTTTCAAGGAAATCCAAACACCACCCCATCCTCCATACTTTCCTACTACACCCAATGGTTCACCGCTCATGTGCCTGACCTCCTGCTTGCCCTGTCCATCGGAGGCACTTCCGTGAGGGACAAATGCGTCGAGGGCCTCGGGTATGCGGCAGCGGGGATAGCAGGGCGGTCGGTCGTGGGGGGGACGGTTTCCGGGACAGCAGCGCTGTGCCTTGTGGATGGTGTGTTTGCGTGTGTGGATGCCGGGAAAAAGGCTAGGGGGGAGGGGAGTGATGCATCGTATCAGTTTGGGGACTTCACAGAAGGCCTCGTGACCTTTGTGTGCAACGGTGAGACGATGGCGAAGGATGTGGCAAATTATGCGAAAGAGAAACGTGTGGTTTCTAGTACAGCGGGAGCGTGTCTCGGGGCGTCGTTGGGGGCCGTGGGGGGGCCTGCAGGGGTTGCAGTGGGGGCGTGGGCAGGGTCGACGGTGGCTTCGGCCACTTCCCGGTTGGTTGGTTCAGTGTTGCAGGAGGGGGGGGAGGCCCGAAGGCGCTCTTCAGTAACAACCGCCAGCAGCACAACCGCAGAGTGGCCAGAGGCCCTTCAGGACCTACTACTTCCTTTGAATGATGGTCCCGTAGATGGTCGGGGGCCATGCCGGGGCCCTTCAACCACGAGATCCTCTATTCCCGATCAGACAGCTGCCCCACAGGAGGTGATTGAGGAGAGGACTGTCACAGTGCGTGAGGGCGAGTCCGATGAGACAGAAGGAGACGGGTATCAGTTTGGAGATTTTTGTCGGGGCGTCACAGCAAGAGTTCAACGCACTTCAGAGATGGGTGCTGAGGCAAGGAGGGGAGAGGAGGCTAGAGGGAGAGGGTATAAATTTGGAGACTACTCTGCAGGTCTCTTGAAGAGGATGATAAAGCGAGGCTGACATAGAAGGCTGACATAGAGGAAGAGTACAAGTAAGAGACAAAGAGAGAGGGAGGACAGACAGATAGACAGACAGACAGACAGACAGACAGAGAGAAAGAGAGGACCAGAGGAAGAGAGGAAGAGAAAGAAAGAAGCACGATTTTACTCTCTCGTTCTGTGCAATTCAATGAGGGTTTTTGCTCTACGGGTTGTGCTCTACTTGCATTTTCTTATGTTCTTCTGAAAAAAAATGGCAGGCAGATATTCTAATAGTTGAAGTTGGTTTGTGGGATGTTGAAACGTCGGGGCGCAGAAAGGAGTCCAGTCAAAAAAGAACATTGCATCGCGGACTTACATACACCTGGGCCGGCCAGCAAGCGAGCAAAAGAGCGACATGCAGGCTCTGCAAAAGGAAAATCTGGAGGATTGATCGAAAGGAATTTTGGAGCTCGATCAAATAGAGTGAAGCGCGCCCGCACGTTCAGAACGGTGGAAGGGCCACACATCTGAGAAGAATGCGAAGACGAAAGGACGAAAGGATTTTATTTTCGACTATTTATGCCTTCTTCCTCTTCCCCTTCCCCTCCTTCTTCCTCTTCTGCCCGCATCAGTGAAATGGAAGTCATGAGTCTTCGTGTTTAGGTGGCGGTGTATCGAGGGTCTACATGCATGCATGCATGCATGCATGAGGGTGTCTGTGGTATTTCTTCTGCATGTGCGTGACCCTGTGGTTGAACAGAACCAACGGCTGAGCGAACAAACAGACAAACCTTTGGATGTTTGGATGGATCCACATTTTTGAATGCATGCGTGACTCGGATGGCTGAGCGGGATTACATGGGTTGCTGGTGCTGTCTGCATCTGCGGGAGTGTTGGTGAGTGCCCTTTCTTCTTTTTTGTATGCGGATCGACGGATGGATGGATGGATGGATGGATGGATGGGTAAATGGATCAGCTTGGACAGCCCGACCGTCTCTTCGCGTGCCACTGGCGTGTCGACAAACGGCGTCCGTTGCTTTGGCTTAAATTGTTGAATGTTGACTGCTTTACGGTTGCTCATGTTTACTTATCTATTGTTTGTTCTCTGTTCCGATTCTCTCACTGACAGCTGTCTCTGCTTCGAATCTGAAGTGACTCCGTCTTCTCGGCTGAGCTTTCTCCTTCTTTTCTCCCCTTCATCTTTTCTGCTTTGCATCGGAATCGCCGAGAAAGAAGAAAAAAGGCAGAACGGAATCTCAAAGGGGCAGAGAGGCCGGCCCTAGCTCTTCAGCGTCTTCTCCCTGCACCTACCGGTCTACAGTTCTTTCCGACCACTCGGAATGAACCTTACACTCTGAAATTTTAATAGCAGTCATCATCATGATCATGAACTATAGAAACTGAATGATGAACCTTTAAGTTAAGGCTTAAGCTTAGGCTTTAACATATATTTAGATTTTTGAGATTTTTTTTAGGCAAATGATACCGTAAACCAATATAGTCTAGAATCTTGTCTAGAATATAGTAATTAGTATAGCAGTTTCTAGCTAGAGTAGTTTTGAAAGGGTAAAAATCTAAACTAAAAGAAAATATATGTAAAGATCATGCAACCACCTCAATTCAATTCAGTAGAACACATTAAACATTAAGTCTAGCATTGATTAGCATTAAGTCCTATATCACCACGACATCGATGTTAATATAATTAATCATATTTTTCATGTCTAGATTTAAAATCAATTTTCTGTACCGGTGTGGGGCTAATTTTATATCTCAGACTATAGTCTTATATGTGTCACTCATCACCTGGTCCTGATAATTAAGCTTTCACATAGTAGATCATTTTGAATGAAAGGGTTCTCTGCATGGTCGATCAGGTACGTGCATCCTGCACTACATCCTGCATTGTACGTACGTGCCGCAAAGGAGCATCACCCCTCTCCTCCAAGCACAGACTCCAAGCGGAAGAAGAGCTCACAAGCGGAAGAACGGCTCAGTGGAATGAGATGAATTTGTTCATCTCATGCATTAATCTGTGTAAAGCAGCAGACTTGATGCACATAAATGAACGGCGCAAAAGTCACATTCAGTCCACGTTGTGCGCACAACACAAGCGGACGGGCACAAACTTGCGTCGACATGCAGCCTCCACTCCAGGACCCCGAATCCTCTTGGTACATCACGAGCCGAGGAACGGAATCAGGGGGAGACGCACAGCAATTAAGAAGGGAGACCTGCAGACCCCCCCCGTCGGGTCATCGGAACCTTGCATGGAGGACGGCTGGTGCATGGCCGGGTGCACGGTGATTCAACGAAGGAATCCCTCCCGGCCACCGAGAAGGAATCCCTCCCGGCCGGCCACCGAGAAGATCGAATGGCGTGGAGGAGAAGAAAGAGCCCAGCAGCCGGGGCGCATGAGAGAGAAAGAAAAGACGAACGAATGGACGAAAGAAAGAAAGAAAGAAGGAAAGAAAGAAAGAAAGAAAGAAAGAAAGAAGGAAAGAAAGAAAGAAAGAAGGAAAGAAAGAAAGAAAGAAAGAAAGAAAGGCATGGAATTGGACGAAAGAATGGCTCTTGACATGCATTACATAGAGGCGGTCACACACAAAATTGGATTGAAAGACAAAGAAAGGGCTGGCGAAAAAAAAAGTGATACGCATGCAGAACAATCATTCACAAACACTACATGCGATGATGCATGGGGATGGATGATGGATGAGAAGAGCTCGAGGGATTCGATGGATTCAGAGAAGAAAGAAGTCAAAGAACGGCAGTCATGCAGTCAATGCAGATCGAGGGAGATCGGAAGAATCAAGAGAGAGAAGGGTTGCCTGTACACTTCCTTCAGTTCTTTTGTCTGTGTTGCAGATCATTATTTCTCTTCCACTTTTGCCGCGCCGTCGGCAACCCTCCCTTCCTCCCTCCCAGACCCCCGCCCTCCCCCCTTCCTATTCCTGTAAAAGTACACGGGGGTGCATGCGCCTGGACTGACTATTTACACGTTGGCCGATCGAAGAGAGACCCCCCCCTTGCCGACCAACAAAAAAGAACAGACAGAAGACAGGCGCCGCCCTTTCCCTCAACCAAAGAAGCTCAGAAAGGTGGTAGGTGGATAAGATAAGATGAGACAAAAGTACTGCAATACCCAGTCAGATGGATGTCGAGCAAGAAAGGCAAAACCAACTGAGAAAAGGAAGCCAAAAAAACAAATGCATTCATTCTGACAAACGGTTTTCAAAAAAACAACAAACACATCGAGAGGCGCAAAAACGACAACCAACATTGCATGGAAGGATCGATGGCTGCATGGTGTGTGCACGGGTGGAATGAAGCGATGACGGAACGATGATAGATTTCTGGCTGACCAAAAAGGAAAAGGAATAAATAAAGGGTGGAAGAGTTTGAAGGAATGAAGAGCGAGGCGGGAGAAGGCTTTCCTTTTCTGCCCGCATGTATCTTGCGGACGAGACAAACGGCCACGGCGGAAAGACGTCAATGGAAATCAAAAGGGAAAGAAAAGACAATTGAGATGCCGGTGCAGAAAGAATAGTGAGGACTTCCAAGAGGAGGCAGGACAAGAAGAGAGAAAGAGAGAGAGAGAGAGAGAGAGAGAGAGAGCGGGTAACCATTCACAAAATGCATGCATAAACTTGCTGTGCTGTCCATCAGAACATATGCATAGGTCGGATTTCAATCCGATTCAATGCATGCATGCAGACCAGTGCGCCCCCCTCACGTCGTCGTGTCTTCGTGTGTCTGTCTTTGTTTTCTCTTAAGGTTTCTTCCTTCCTCCCCTCCTTCTTTCCTTCCTTCCTTACTTCCGTCATCTTGTCCTTTCTTTACGTCTTTCTTGGATTACTTGTTTGTTCACTTCTGTGCGGAGAGCCTACCCTGCACCATTTTTTTCTGTCTCTCGGTACTTTCTTTCCCCTTTGCTTCGGGAGCTCAGTCATCATTGGCTTCCTCCCTCTGCAACCTTTTCTTTCCCTCCTCTTCTTTATGAACAGACAGACAGACAGACGGGGAGCCAGAGAGAAGCTGCGCTTGATCGACTTACTCGCGCCTTTTAACCATGTACTTAATTGTTCACTTACTCAAACATGCGCTTACACACTCAATCACTCAGGCAGTTTCCGTCAGCAACCGTCTTTCTATTCTGATAACGGCAAAGAACCTGAAAGAGAGAACCCAGACAGGAAAAGGAAAACAGAAACGAACGACAAACAGGGTCCATCATGGAAATCTTCTTATATGCGTCTGCCGATTTCGGCTGTTTTTTTTTACATGCTTCAGACCGAATGCTTCCGTCGTGCAGCCGAAACAAAACAAAATTCTGCACGTTCAAGCCGAACGAACAAACACATAAACTCTCTCTTTGATCGATACGTCGCTGTACGTCTGTTTGCCTCTCTCTCTGCCGAACTACCCACTCTTCGGCTCTGCCTGCCTCCCTGCCTGCTCGTCGGTAGGGCAAAGGGTCCTTCAAGACACTTCACCGATTTGCTTGCAGGCAGTCTACTGATCACTGATCCATCCAAGAGACCTCGCGCTCATCCTCCCTGCAGCGGAGACCCCGTATGACATGCATGCAGGCAGGCAGCAATGGAAATACAGACAGAGAGAAAAAAACACACGTAAAGCCGGAGAAGGATGCACAAATAATTCCTCCCATTGGATGTTGAGAGCTAGAAGCGATGCAGCCAGACAGAGAAAGGGAGCGACGCGTGCATGTGTATCCATCCGTCAGTTCGGCTTTCAAACCGTCTCCCTCCATGCCTTTCTTTGCCCCTCCCTCCCTCCCTCCCTCCCTTTCTCTCTTTCTGTCTCTGTCAGTCTCCCTCCTTCCCTCCCTCCCTTTCTCTCTTTCTCTTTCTCTCTCTCTCGTGTGTGTGTGTGTGTGTGTGTGTGTGTGTGTGTGATCTAGGCATGCAAATTTCAGGTCATGGTCATGGATTGGTCGATTGCAAAGTCTCTGCATGCGTGACAATGCCTGCGTGAGTGTCTGCCTGCCTGCCTGCCGGATGCGATACTCCTTGTGCGCAACAACACACAGACTCACTGTCCCTAGAAAAGTCATTTGGGACTGACCATCCTCCGCACAAATTCCTTCGCGCTCCCTCCACAAACTCAGACCTTCCTCGGCCGACGCGGCCCGACCCCGACCGCGTCCGAACCCGAGGAGCCGATACTTGAGGCGAAGCTGAGGGACAGACGCGTGTGGGGGGTCGTGCAGAGGCCCGTGCTGCTGCTGTTCCGCACCCCTTGGGAGGACCCAGGCACTCTCTGCTTCTTCCCTGCCCGCCTGCTCGTTACCCCGCCGTCTCTGTCTTTTGTCCTCCGCGACTTAGGGGGCAGGCTCCTTGGCTTTCGGCCCTTGGATGGCGTGTTTCGCTTCGAGAAGGGGCGGAGAAGCCCTGCAGCCATGGCGGTGAGGGAGGAGACGGCGTACCGCACACCGGAGACGAGAGAGGAGATCCCCCCGGTGAGGTATCCTGGCTTTCGCATGACCTCCATGAGGACTGAATGGGAGCCTGGTTCCAGGGGGGGGTTCATCGGGACCTTCTTGAGGTCATCCAGCGAGAACCAACGGCTCGGGAGGGCACCTTCGGGCGGTACCGCTGGGAGCTGTACAGATCCTGCAGATGCAACCAGGTGGTAGTGATGCCAGCCGTAGTTGTTGTTTCGGTCGGAGGATTTCGTCTCAGCTCTGTACAGCATATCCAGCCGTCTTACACCTGTGCGTTTTTTCTGCAGTCCTACTTCTTTCTTGAATCCCTGCCACGCACACTTGAAGCTGCTGCCTGCGATACACAGCTCTGCGTAGAGGTCACAAGGGAGACGCCAGAAATGCCCATCGTTGACCAAGCACACCCGGTTCTCATGGAGAAGAACCAGAGAGGCTGCTACATAGTCTGGAAGGTCACCCATTTTGGAGAAAGAAATTTTTGAAAAGTGACGCGATGCCGATGGTTGTTGAATGAGAAAGGAGGAACGACAGCTGGGCAGGACCCAGACACCTCGACTATATAGGTCTCACGGTTGTTGTGACAGATCTTTGAGATATTAGAACTTGCATGTGAAGATGCGCTGAGAAGAGAGGATGCTCTGTTACTGGCCACGTATATATGTGGAGTGACGATCGAGAGCCGATGGAGGTATATACGACAGATTGCAGTCTGTATATGTGTTTGTCTGTACGCATATGTTTTGTCTAGAGACTGTACACCGTATGAGACTGTGAATCGACGATTCGTAGACGGGCATAGACGTCGGAGCTGTTCTTCAACTGAATTCAAGAAAATAATTTCAGTGCATGAGTTTTTTTTTTTTTTTTTTTTCGAGGAGGCAGAATTTCGCGCACAGTCTGACTAGCCATGCACTGCATCTGACGCAAGCAAGCTTGCGAACGGCCCCGGAAAGCAAGAAAAATGATAACTGCACGATTGACGCACGCCGGCCAGTCAACCNNCTCACGGGAAAAGCCGCGGAACTCTCCCCCCCCCCAGGGAAAAAAGCCCAGGGGTAAACGCAGATCTGAGCCCCATCTGACGCACGTATAACGTAAATTCAGCCTTTCGGGGCCGGGTTTTTGGTGAAAGATACTCTGTGTGTATGCATGCGTAGGCTGGGGTGGCCCCGGAAAGCAAAGCAGGGGGCAC